>JANBPO010005039.1:740786-891001 GCA_024336825.1 Amorphophallus titanum | reverse complement strand
GATGTAGGGCCAGGTCACTACGAGGGTGAGCCCGAACGGCAGCGACACGGCCCAGGCGAGCGCCACGACATCCGTGGTGAACAACAGGCACACGAGCACCGCGACGAGGCGCAGCAACGAGTCGCCCACGACGAGCACCGCGATCGCGTTCCAGCGGGTCAGGCCGTAGAGCACGCCGCCCACGACCGTGACGAAGACGTATCCCGCGGCGGCGACCGCGAGGGCGGGAGCGACCAGCCAGCCGTCCGGGATGCCGAAGACCGGGAGCGCCCACAGCAGGCTCAGCAGCGCGACGCCGACCGCGACGATGGCGCCCAGCACGAGTGCGAAGCGCTGCAGCGGCGTTGAGGTGCGGCTCTGTCCCACCGGATGCGCGGCCCGCGTGATCTCCTGCTGGATGCCCGCGAGGGCACCCACCACGAAATACATGCTCGACCAGTAGGCGGTGAAGTTCGCCGTGGCCGCCGCGCCGATGGTGCGAGCGACCAAGGTCGTGAGCAGGAGGCCGAGAAGCCCGCCGATCGCGGCCGCGAGCCCGACTCGCACGGCGCCGTCAGCTCGCACCCGCATGCGTCGCGCTCCCATCCGATCGGCCCAGGTGGTGCCCGGCGGCGACCGTTGGCCAGTGTATTGGACGGCGGCGAGGCCGGTCGGCGAACGCCGCTCCGGCTTGGCGGATGCCCTAGATTGGTGCGATGCAGCGCCTATCGGCTCGAGGTGAGCGACGCCCCGGTATCCGCTGGCAGTTCATCGTCGCCCCGCTCGCCCTCTTCGCGGCGCTCGTGAGCTGGGCCGTCGCGTCGCCCGTCGGCGCGAGCCCCGACGACGACTTCCACCTCGCGAGCATCTGGTGCGGCCTCGGCGAGCGACCAGGCCTGTGCGAACCGGGCGACGCCACCGACGCGCGCACCGTGCCGACGGCGCTCCTCACTGCATCCCAGTGCTTCGCGTACCGGCAGGACGACAGCGCGGCCTGCGAGCTGCCCCCGGCCGACGAGATGGTCAGCAGCACCCGCGGCAACTTCACGGGCACCTACCCGCCCGTCTTCTACGCTGCAATGGGCGTCATGGCGAGTGACGACATCCCGGCGTCGGTGATCTGGATGCGGATCGTCAACGCGGGTCTCTTCGTGGGCCTCGTATCGCTGCTCACCTGGCTCGTGCCGGCGGGGCTGCGCAAGCTGGCCCTCTGGCCCGTGATGCTGACGATCGTGCCGCTCGGCATGTTCATCGTGCCGAGCACCAACCCGAGCAGTTGGGCTGTCATCTCGGCGGCCGGCGTGTGGCTCGGCACCTATGCCTACCTCGGCGCGACAGCTCCCCGGCGACGCGTCGCGCTCGCCGCACTCGTGCTCGTGTTGACCGTGATGGGCGCCGGCTCGCGCGCGGATGCCGCCGTCTACGCGGCCTTCGGGGCGGTGCTTGCGCTCGTGCTGTCGTGGAAGCGCGTGCGGCTCTCGCCGCTGACGCTCGCCCTGCCCGTCGCCGTGGTGCTCGTGAGCGTGGTGGGCACCCTGCTCACCGATAACCTCGTCGATAATCTCGGCGTCCCGCTGCAGACGACCGCCATCGTCACGGCGATCCTGCTCGCCAACCTGGACGGCGAGCCGCTTGCCGATCCCCGCACGGTGCCGATGATCAATTCGGCATTGTAATTCATTAATCTGGCAGTGGGTTTGAGTAATCATCTCCTGGGTAGGAAGAGATCGAGAGAAAGGTGGGCCAGCTTGAGCAAGAGGTTGTGAATTAAGACCAAGATTATGATAATGGGTCGGTAAGGGGATCCATGCTGAGAAGAAGAAAGAAAGCCCATTCCATGAGTGGAAATATATGTGGGCCTAGAAGAGACCATGGCATATGGGCCGAATGGGCCAGCAATAACATGGGGAGAAGAAGGAGGAGGCCCAGTATGGCGAGATTGGCCATTAGACACTGGGCCAGCAACATAAAAAAGAGAAGGCCCATTAAGATAAAATTGGCCATTAGAAAGAGTAGGCCCATGAAGAGAGGAAGGCCCATTAAGAGAGTGAGGCCCGTTAGATAAATAGGGCCCATTAAGGGATGAAGGCCCACCAAGGGAAGAAGGCCCATTAAGGTGATTTACAATGAGTTTTTGGGCCTGGGCCTGGTCCATCTGGTGAACGAGGGTTGAAAGATGAGCCATGAGGTTAGCTTGCCCCTCAGATGGGTCAAGGGGGCCACAGGAAGATGGGCCCACGTGGGAAGAAGATTTCACACAGGAATAGGAAGAAGAAGAAGAGAGAGATGGATACATAGATTGAAAGTGCTGCTCAATGGGGGCAAATGGAGACTTAATACAAGGAGGGAAGCAGGGGCTTGAAGGGCTAAAGAAAGGAGATGGATGACTTACTAAGACTAAGACCAAGGGACAATAGACCTAGGACAATGGGACTTAGACAATGGACATACAAAATGGGCTAACCTAAATGGACCTATCACCAATAGAACATGTGAATGCAACACAAAACACCACCAATAGGCTGAGACAGACCCAAACAACACAAAACAATGTGAAGGATTTCACCCAAGTCAAACAAGTTAATATGATGAGAAATATTTTAGAAGTTTTAATAGACCTTTTAATGATTTGAGTTAAGAATAATTCCCTCAAGATAGGTATCCCATGGGAATAAGATCCAAAATTTGGCTTGACTAAGGTTAACTCCCTCACACGTATGCAAAATGCAAGCCCAACGGGTGGAAAGGTACAACCGACCCAACGTCCGTGTGGGAATCCACAGCTTACGGAGACTTACGGAGGTCCCGGATAAGATCGCCTAGTTGACCCCAAGGAATATGGAGGCGAGAGAATCACTTACCAAGGGGCAATGCAACTACAATATGCAATGCATGGTCCTATGCCCACCGGAGTGCATGCAAAATTCTAGCCAAAAATTAAAAAATCAAGGTAACATTTAATTATGCAAACACAATGATATGGATGCAAGGTCATCATTCGGGGCCAGTAGGAGTCCGAGAACCTCGATGACTCGTTTAGGGTCGATTCGTTGGAATCGTCCCGATCTCACGTTTTGATCACCGCATGTGCCCCTTCCGGCTTCTGGAAGGTTAGTTTTGTCGCCTGGTACTATTTCCCCTGCACTTCAGCGTGAATGTGATACGGGACGAGACGCGGACTCGATGCCAAATTGAAATGCACATCTAAGACTCTAGCAAGCTCGTGTTCGTCCCTAAACGAGGGAAGCGTCGGACTTGCACGGTTGATAAACCGGTAGCGAGTCAAGGGTGGTCAAGCTCACAACTTCGTGCTCGGAACGAGTCACGGGACGGTCTCGCTCTCTCACTCGGAGCGGTGATTAATTAGATCGACGAGCTAGGATCCTAACATATGCTCTCTAGTAGCGGCAAACAAGCATATACTAAGAAAGCAACTACGACTACAAGGGGGTGGTGAGTTTACCTCCACGCTCCGGGCGTGGGGAAGACAACCCCGGCAAAGTCAGTAACTCCCGGTAAAAAATAATTACATAATATTACAGCAATGAATTCTTTGCCCACTTCACACAGGGAGGTAAAGGGCTACAAGTGGGACCAGGAGGAATGTTCTTGGGTTGACAGGTAGTACTTTGACGGGTCCCGTGTGGCGGTTGGAGGCGATTCCGGCTCGGTAACGTGTTGGTCGGCAGGACAGCACTCTTGGGCGTACAAAGGAGCCTCATTCTCCGGACAACTTCTGGAGGTGACAGACCACCGAGACAATGGCAGCAGGTCCCAAAACGATCTCCTAGAACGACGGACACTGATTTGGCACTGGCGTATTCTTGGATGAGTTAACGGTGCCTCTTTTCTTTGCTGTCCTATTCTGAAATCACCTGTGCAATCTGGCGAGAACGGCCGTTGCGACCATCCCCGACATCAGATCGATGCAAGACTAGTGGCGTTGGAAAGATCTCTCAGAGAGATACGATCCTAGGCTGGAGAAAAATTTTATAACGCCTCTGAAACAGACCTTGAAGAATTTTCAATGTGCTGGTTTATAGACCTGGATCTGACTGCATAGAACTTGGACTTGACTGAGAACATGGTTTGACCGAAGGGATGGTAACGGATCTGGGTGATGGACTCTTCATGAAAGTTGGAGAGGAAGATGTAAGAAAAATGAGAATATTCTTTTTGTGACTGTTGGTGGATATTTTGATTTTTGGAGAGTTTTCTAGTGATTGGGGGTTGGGTCTAGAAAGCTGTGGACAGACAGGAAATTGGGGATTGTAGAAATTTTTAGGAAGGGTAAGAAAATTTCAAAATTTGTGAAAAATTTATCTTATGGGAAGAGTCCCTGGCAGAAAGGGTCACGCAACTCCTCCCCCTCTTCGCTTGAAGATAGAAGAAGCCCTTGCTCGCGTGGGTATGCTCCTTCAACTCGAAAAAGACATGGAAGAGGTCCAGCGAAGTGTCAACCCCGCACGAGCGACACAGAAAGATGAAGGAGAAGATGAAAGTATAGGAGTTGGAGACCAACTGGACAGGAGCCAGTTGGTAGAACCGAAGCAGCTCGGCAACAAAGAAATAGAGAGGCAGGCGGAACCCGCACTTCCAGGCCAGAAGAAAAGAGCAGAAGGAACCGGAGCGAGTGTCCAGACTGGACTCATGAGGATCCGGTGGAGAGAAATGGTACCGCCACAGTAGCCCGTACCGACTCTCCAATCGCTTCACCTCGCCCTCGCTCAATTCGCTACGCAAAGGCTCCGCCGGCACCATGAAGACCCTGGGGGCCCGCTCAATCTCCGGCCCCTCGACCTCGGGATGTTGATTCGCCATGGAACAACCAGAAAGACTGGAGGAAGAGGAGGAGAGCACTGAGCTGGATGATTCAGGAGGAAGCGGAAGTTGACGGACCGCCGCCGCTGTAATCTCTGCGAGCTCCGCAAAGGCTGCTGCAATGTCTCGCTCCTCCGGATTGCCCTCACGGCGCATGAGCCTTTGCTTCCGAGATTGATCTCAATCAACTTGTCCACAGTTGCTTGGCCACCATCTTCAAGCTCCGATGGAGCTGGGTGGAGGTCGATAAAGTCTCCCTCATCATCAGTATTTGCTCCATAGACTCCAGACTCTTCGAAGATCTCTTGCTCATAGCTTGAAGTCGAAAGACCTGCTTCGTCTTGTTGATGGTTGGCCGACTGAGCTGCCCCTCCCTCGGAGAGGTGACTAGTGTTGGCTTCTGGTGATGATGTCATTGATGCGCCACCAAACTCCCCTACAGAGTCGTCAATCTCAGGCTCAACTTAAACTTGTCTGTGAGGAGATAGCAGTCCTATGGTATTAACTGTGTAGTAGACCTCAAAGTCCCTCTCCTGGTCATAGTCGAGTCCCCTCGTATCTTTACGGGAGAAAGGAGGTTGCCCACGGAATTACGGAGGGTTCCATAGCGGGTGAAAATATGCCGCTTGTGTGGGGTCCTGGGCCTGCGGGATATGCTACTTTTTACACATTTCCCTGATGTGCTCCAGTACATCGTCCATCTCTTGGACTAGCTCAGGTGCAGCGTCGGTGGGAGTATCCCAACCAAAATCATCCTCGGGAGGGCCCGGTGGGACTAAATCACCTTTGTAAAAGATGATCGGCTTGTCTCCCTTGCCCTTGTTGCTCCTTCTTCTGTGACCAAGTTAAATTAGATTTCTTAGATTTGATTATTGCTCTTGCCAAAATTAAGTGTATTTGGAAGATGTAATTATGCCTCTTGAGGCTTAGTGGTTTTGAAAACCCTATCTGAGGAAATAATAGTATCTTTTCTCCATTATGGTTGGACCCCTTATGTGCATGCTCGTGATCGACTTTAATGTTTTGACTCGTCGTGCCTCGATATTCTGCGTCCGGACGTGATAGTGCGTGCATATGAGACCTTGGCATAATATAAGACGTCAGTGGATGCATCTGCCCTTGTTGTGTATACTTGGGTAGCAGACCTTATGTCGGTAAGGTTGAGTTACCAACAACATTGTCGATGGCCCTTTCCGGCAGATAGGCTGGTGCCACCCTATGTGAAGGGCATGGTTCTCTCACTAGTCCAAGCTCGAGACTGAGATTTACCAATGTCTACATTTCCTCCCGAGGGTGGAGGTTACGCGTATGGCCGCTTGACCTTGTTAGAGGTTCCGTCAGCGAAGGTGGGTTGCTATGACCGCAAGAGTTAGGGTAGTGTAGAGGCTCTGCAGTTCCTCTGGTTATCGTTCTGGTTGTTCCGACCGTGTTGTTTATTATTGTTATTATTATTGATACTGCTTACCACTTTCATCATGGTAAGGATCTGCGAGACCCCTACTAAGCCAATGAGATGAGGCTCACTCGCTGTTTTTTTAGGTGCAGTGCTTCTCTTTGAGGTGGTACATCTCGGTCAGAGGACCTTTAGTCACCAGCTTGCCAATGTTGGGGTATTCCCCGTAGCAGTGTACGTTTCTTTTCTATTTGACTGTACTTGTGGACTAGACTCTGTAGTTATATTATTTGATATAAAATGTAATTTTATTTCTAATAGATTAGGTGATTAATTCTGTAAAGTAATTTCTTACAATTATTTTGAATTTCAATGCATAACCACAACACTCCAAATAACTCTTTCGAGCTTTCCAGCTCATGGGTGGTGATGTAGGATGCGAATGATATCAAGTTTGACTCGGTATCTAGATCTTGAGTCGTTACAGAAACTCCTTGTGGATCGAAGTAACACACATGTATGACCTCTAGTGGTATCCACACGAGTAGTTAAAGAAGATGCTTCCCACCTCAGACCCTATACATGTGTGGCTCCTTGTATCCTACGGAGGAAGAGAGAGAAAGAAGGGGTGCATCGCCTTCTACCTGGGCACATGAGAGAGGAGAGGAGGGAGGAGAGGGGTAGCCGATGCTAGGGGCTTGATTGTTGGGCAAGCCCAAGCTTGACCTCTCTATTTATAGTGTTGGAGTACTTAAAGGATTAATCTCTCAAATATATATACCAAACGGTCAAAAAAATAGGATGATAAATTTTTTATCCCTACATACATAATTCATGATGGCCTCAGCACACTGTGACCCAAGTTAAATAGAGTTATCAATTTTCGACGGTGGGGTGGGCTTAGTATAGATTTTATGAGTATGTGTATTCATCTTGTCATGTGGGGTTGTCACTAGTGGACATCCTACCCCAACATATAATCATATAATCGATTCCTCATTGTTCCAACCCTTAGTCACACATAATATCTTCTCATCAGGATCAATGCCCCAAAGATCATGATAGGCATGACTGTGATGGAGTTGTATTGCTATGCCCTCTACAACACCCAACTATGCACACATCTGACAATTGGGCATGCACTGGCGGCACACATGGACGCATACTAGAGCATTTTTTTCTCAACATAGTGAACCTAGCAAAGAGGGCAAAAATCTTACGGGTGGAGAGTTTAGATAGGGAGGATCGACTAGCTGGCCAGCCCAAAAATCACCCACCATCAAACCATACACAAGGGACACTAGTCGGCAGGGAGAACGACAGCACCACAAACGTCACACACGTAACTAGGGGTCCGAAGGAGAAGGAGAAAGGGGAAGTAGAGAGTAAACCTTCACTACGAAAGGGGATGAGAGCCACTAAGATTCAAAAAGGCCGAAGATGACTATCGTGGTGCTTAAAAGGAGAGAGAAGGGTTGTTGTTTACTCACGGGAGAAGGTCGAGCTCATGTCCCTATCACTGTCGATGCGTAGCTGGCAGAAGAGATGGCACGCTGCAAAGCTGTAGTAGGAATCCCGCACCACGTACGCGTGAGGGAGACTGGCAGCCAAAGGTGTGGAACAAATTTCGGGAAGTCCACAATAGCATCGCACACGGCCTCCTTCCATGCTCGTGATCGAAGAGGGTGAATGACACTGCTGCGATCGGGAGGATCTAGGATGGATCGTCATCTATAGGTCGAGAGGACGACGATCGAATGATGGATGGGGGTTTCGGAGGAGGGGAGAAGAGAAGCGATCACTTGGCCATGAGGAGGGCGAAGAGGTGAAGGGAAAAAGAGGTAAAGCACAAGTTTCTGCAGGAAGGACGAGGGTCTGACAAGAGCGCTACCATCTCAGTCTTCGAGGTAGGGGGCGACCAAGCAAAAATATGAGAAGTCGAAGCCGTCTGGACCCAGATTAACCCAATGTTAATCATATTTTTATCATACTTAATTTATCCTTGCTATCAAAGCAAATAAAAGTTAACTCCGGAATAAAATCTGGATTAACTCCTGATTAATCCGCTGTCAAAGCGGGCCTTAAAAGATACTTAAAGCCCTGAGTTGGACTGGTTTTTATGTCGTTGGCCATTGTCTTGCTGTTGATGTGATTCACTACAATGGTGGGAAAACAAACCCACTGATGAAAGATGCCAGATTCATTACATCTTGAGTGGAGGAGGTAGATCAAGGCATTGATCACCTGCAAACAATCACGATTCTATTAGCAGTAGAAACATAAGTTCAGGGTAGGGCGAGGTGTAAAATTACATAATTAGTGAAAGAAAGTATCGTATCATCTATCATCTGGCCATATAATAGATCAATGACATGACGACGTTTCAAAATAATCTCATTCGTTAATTCAAATATGGGGCCACTATATTGGACAAAAATTTTCATGGTAGTCAGAGTAAGGTGAATAAGGATAATTACCGAAACTATAAGAGGACAACTTACTCAATATCCCCCGAGACACAATCATGAATGAATTCATTCACAATCTTGTTATCTCTCGACTTCAGCCGGTCTTTGCAAATCCAATCACTCTATAGAAGCTTTTTAATCGGGTCGGTTTCATCTCCATTCTACATTTATGCCAATATACCACATTTAGATTCTATACTGTAAGAAGTAGGATCAACGTAGACTCACCTTCTTCTTCTCCCGTACTATTTTCTTTCCAGGTGCCCTTGGTCTCCTCACGGGCATCTCATCCCATTGATGAGGGGACTGAGAAAAGACACATGGACAATGATCACCATACCCATTGGTCGCCTCCACCTGAGCTTGGATATCGCCTTGCACATCCTCTTCAGGGGCTACCTTAGATGGCATAGTATCATCTGTACTTTGTTCAAGGGGCCTTGGAGGTGGGACATCGGCGGCAATGTCCACCAAATTATGACCGATACTTTGCTCAACATTTTTAGCCCCTTGCACTTCCTCTCTAGGGGCTGCCTGAGGTGGCACAGCATCATCCATCAGTTGTTCGACAGGCCTAGGAGGTGCTGCAATAGCAGTAATGTTTTCCAAACTAGGATGCATATGTTCCGCAACATTGTGAGCCCCTTGCACCCTAGTCAGAAAGAAAAGGCCCTCATTTCCTCAAGTAGTCGCTGATGGATCTTCAATGTAGCAGCAATATCCTGTAGCACACACATGTATGGAGCTAATGAGGACGTCTCATCATCACGGGGTCGGGTGAGCATTTGACCACCGTACACCATGTCCCTTTCACTTGGCTCAAGAAGGAGCTCTTCAATCACCTGCATTTCAAACCACATCACTTCGGTTATTCATTAATGTTGAATGACAAAGAAAAAGTTTTTAGTACTCATAATACCTGTTGACCTTGCAGAGATCCAATGGAGAATTTTAATTTTCTATCTAGAAATGGCCCCAAAATTAATTTTTTAATTAATAATTTAAATTAATCAGAATCCAGTCTAAATGAAGACAAGTACAGTCCAATAGAATAGAGAACATACACTGAAGTCGGGGGAAGCCCAACGCAGGTAGCGCTGGCAACTAAGAACCGACACACCATCCACGAACCGCAAGGAAGAGGAATGACCACATCTGAAAAGCAGGGGTGAGCCTCGTGTCACTGTCTCAGTAGGGGTCACGCAGATCCCCACTAGAAACAATGTAGTAACACACAAGACAACAGAGCTAAATAGTAAAGCAGGAAGAATAGAAGTAACAGCAGTGCTAAACTACAACAGTAAAGCTGTATACACAGGAGTAAGAACAACTACAGGAAAGAGTAAAGCCGTACCGAACAGAAACACGGCTGCCAAATGAACCTCGACTCTCTAAGCTACTCTAGACAGCAATAAAAAGGCGAACCCTGATCTCACAAAGTCAGGAATTACCGATCTATCGATAGAGCATTACCTCCAAAGCTAAGGCCTACCAAAACAGGCAAAAGCCCTAGAAAAGACCTACACGATCAAGAAACACTAATGCATACACAACTAGATCATCGTGTACGTTACACTAAGCTAATCTTGGGCAAAGCCAAGAACAGACTATCTGAAAAAGATAGAAAAATACAAGTCATTGTGTCAAGTGACAGAAGCACCTCCTCACTGGAAGAACAGCCAGATGCATCCACTGACGTCTTACATTGCGCCTCAAGTATCTCCCACATGCCTGGAATGGCGGGAACTGAGACACTCATAGAACCAAGTACAAGGAACAACCAAAATGAGTGGCTAGTCAAGGTCACGCCCGTCGACGCTCGTCCAAATGCCCCTAACCACATGTGCACACACAAGCTCAATGCCTTGAGCCAGGCCTCTAGCTAGTTTTCTCGTCCAGTAGGACGCTACTGCAAGGCAAGGGAGCCAACAGAAACTTGCCAAAAAATCATCTATCGGGAACTCACCCCGCCACCACTCCTATGTGGGCCGACACACAGGAAAGTGTCGTCAGGCTACGACTAGTGGAGGCTCAAAAGACATAGAGACTCTGAAACATCAGTGCTGAAGTACAGACAGGCTAAGCACGCACTATCGCACATACCTCAGAACACAGAGTACAAGACAGCATACCATACTGCTACCAGACTCATGACAACAACTAGACCTGTTGACACAACGATCCTTGAGTATCACAACTCATGTCACGCCCTGAGCCTTTATTTACAGTGGAAGACTCACTCGGGGGAACACGAACAACTAGCATGGTAAGCCTCTCGCAAGCAAGAAATAACCAGAGCGCGAAATAATCACACAGCAAATCGCTGACACACAGCTTGACCAGAACAGAAGATAACAAAATATCAAATCGGGAAAGAAAAAAACCGGAACAAGAAAAAATACCCCAACAGAGAATATAGCTCTTAGGAGCAGGATCAGCTCTGGTTCCTGGACCAGGAGACTGATGAACAGATTCTGACTCTCTCTCTTTCTCTCTCTCTTTCTCACGGAGGCTCTGCCCTGGAGATGGAGCACGCTCAGGTTCTTCAGGTGTCGCTCGCTATTTCTTTTCTGGAATGCTCTTCTGGAGACGGTCGAAAACCCTCTGGCTGTGCTTCTCTCTCTCTCTCTCTTCCAATGGCAGCGATCCTTTATAAGATGATGAGTGAGTCTTTTAGAGAGGGGGGTCCCATAGAGTGTGGAAGACACACGACCCCACGACTCCTTTTCCCGCGCACGAAATCAGATACACGTGGCGCTCTGACAGTGTCTTGGATCACGTGCCCCTGTCATGATTGACGATTCCTCGGATATAAAAGAAAGGCTTTTATATGATAGGCATGGGCCCCTCACAATTATCCAGAATGGGACGTGGATATAGACTCTGATGCGTTGACGCTAGATCCGGGGTGCGTTGACGCTTTGGCTCGAAGCTTCATGATGACTACACGTCTATAGCATCCACGCCATACTTAAGCAACGTCGACGCATCGGATCCTCTAGGGCGTTGACTCAGGCAGACTCCATTTGCCTCATAATCTTGCTATCTTCATCTGTAGCGTCTACGCTGTGCGTATGCAGCGTTGACGCAGGCTTGTAAAACATTGACCTTTGTCTTCTGCTAAGTGAGACTGCATCAATGCCGCCTGCAACTGCGTTGACGCTGATGATGTAGAGTCGGCTTGAGTGAGCTTCGACTTGAAGACGTCGACTTTATGGCAATAGCGTCGACCCTGGCTACTTTCTTGATCAACTTCAAATGCTGCGTCGACGCAGTTGCTCCGCGGCGTTGACGCAGTAGAAGCTCGTGATGACCTTGGGTAGTTGACGCTTGTAAGCACATGCATTAATGCACTTCCTTTGCTGCGTTGACGCTGACAAGCTTTAACGGCCGACTTGGTATTCTTTGTACTACTTGCGTTGGCGCACTAGGAGCGTTGACGCTTGGCTGACCAAAGCAGAATCCTAGTTCTGCAGCAGCGTCTACGCAGTGCATTCACTGCGTTGACGCATACGCAGCACCTCTGCTGCGTTGACGCTGAAGCTTGCAGCGTCGACTCCTTTTTCAACTGTGCATAGTCTGATGAACAGTTGATTAAAACACATAGATTTGATTATTATGATGAAGTTCTACAAGTTGACATCAGAGCCTCCACATTACAACCATGCTTACCCCAACATAGCACTTTCTCACAAATAAAATAAAATACATTGTCTTTCGTCCTCGCTTCCCTGCTGAAGATCCTATTCTTGCTTTCACACCACAGGACCCAAAGAGTGGCATGCAGGATAAGCCACCAAATGATCTTGTCACCCTTAAGCAACCAGCTGCGGTGTCATTTGATCGTAAGCCGATGAACCCCCTCAAAGTTTCCCAAGGTCTATTGTGAGCTCTAGCCGATCTTCATCCGAATGTCCTTCGCAAAGGGACATCCTGAAAATAAGTGATTCAGGTTCTCCTCCTCCTCCCCGTAGAGGCAGCACAAGGTAGAAATGTGATGCAAGAAAGGTGCCACCCTGTCACAAGTGGGTAAACGGCCATGGGAAATCTTGCAAACCAACACTTTCACCTTAAGAGGGCTCTTCGGAGCCCAAATCTGATGATAAAAAGAATGGTGTGACCCCCCATCCGTGAGAAGCGCATAATCCGATCTAACTGAGAACTGTCCCTCCCTCTCCCACCTCTATAGCCAAGTATCTGGCCTGCCGCCGACAAGGCTAAAGTCCAAGAGAAAAGAGAAGAGATGATCCAACTGATCACTCTCCTCTAAGGTGAGATTCCTCCTGAAAGTAGGGGTCCAAACACCCTCGCCCAACTGACTATCAAAAGACTAAACCACTGTAGCCCCAAGTACACTAGCAATAGCAAACAAGGAAAGGCTTCTGCCAATAAGAAGTCACCACACCACCTACCATGCCAGAACAAACAAGTCTGTCCACCCCCAGGTTGATCAAAACACTAACTCAGAAGAAATCCACACAGTGTAAAATGCCACTCCAGATAGGAGACACATTATACAGCTGAGATGGGATAAAGGTCCCACACTCTAGACGAGTGGTAGTATCTCTGCTTGATCAACTGCATCTACCGTCCCCCTTCCTCTATTTCGAGCCTCCACAACCACTTGCACAATAAGGTCGGGTTGAAAATTCAGATGCTTTTGATACCTAGCCTGCCTGCTTCTTTGTTCTGACAAACTCTGGCCCAAGAAATATCATGCCAACCTCTATCTCTGTTCCAACTCCCATGTCAAAGGAACCTAGCTTGAATAGACTCCAACTGCTTAGCCACTATCTTCGGAACTCTAAAAATGGATAGGCAAACTTATAGCACAGATCTGCATAATATCAATCGACCCCCAAAAGAGAAATCTAGCCTCCATCTTACAAGCATGGACTCATATCTCTGCACCACCCCCTGCCAATCAGGGAAGGCAGTATCGGTTTCGGCCGGTTCCGAAACCGATACGTACTGGTTTTCCTTTGGAGGATAAGCGATCTATCACTCGGCCGCCTAATGACATAAGCAGTCAAGGAAGGAATCACTACCCCCACAAAGTTAAGGACTCTGGCGGTCAAGGGTTGGGCCGCTAGGGCACTGTGGTGGTCAAGCAATAGGTCAGTAGATACAGTTGACCCTGAACAAACTTACCCCATCACACCACTTTAGCGGTCTAATATAGACGGGATACACAGACCTGGCAGTCTAAGAATTTACCGCCACACCAATCGCCCTAGACAATAACCTAAGATGGATAGACCTATAGCGGCCTAATAGAGGCGCGCTACACGACTCTGACGCATGAAGGTTGGGCCGTTAGAGCCAACCGACATAAACTATTGACTCGGTCAAAACACATTGTGGCGGCCTAAGATAGACGGGCTACAGAAAGGTGACACATGAAGGTTGGGCTGCTAGAGCCAACCGACAGACTCAAAAATCAAGGAACCATGGGTCTGTGACGCACCAACAGAGGGGCGCCAGAGGAAGGTGCCGGTCCAAGATTGGGCCGCCACATTCACTAGACCTCGAGCTGACCAACACGCCAAGGGAACGTGGCGGTCTATCATAGGGCCGCCAGAGACTGTGGCAGTTTCTAGAACAGCCGCTAAATCATCACGGCAGGAAAAATAGGGGAAAGTTGAATCTGCCCATTCCATGCCCCATTAGCATCGAAACGCAGGGGAATCGGTACAAGATGACAAACTGCAACCTTCCACAGGCGGAAGGGTCACATGCATCCATTAAAACAAGAGATCGGGGTGATTTCAACGAATCGTCCCAAATTGGGTCACCGGGATTCTCGGACTCCTACCGGTCCTGAATGAAGACTAATCATAATAAAACTTGCGAGAATGGGATCCAAACATCCCGATGGTTCTTTTGATGGTAACTACATCAAAAATCGTCGCCATTTTTCGGCGAACCCTACGAACACCCAAAACTACGATTTTTCCTAAACGAGCCCAAATTCACCAGTTCTAGCACCGAACGACGTAAAATTGCAGGAAAAACGTGCAGGAAGAGTAGGTGATCCATCTCCGTACCTCCACCGAAGAAATCGTGTGTCGAAGCGACTAATCCGCATTGAAAATCACAACGCGAGCTCGACCCTCGGCTTTGAGTCCACCGTTCAGGACCACGCCAAAACTAGTCCGATCCTCGTCCCATTGCGCATCCGATCATCCCTACACCATCGCCACCTTGCCCACGAGCCTCCTCCATCTGTAGTCGGAGCCGAAAGGGCGAGAGAGGAGAGAAAATGGGAGAGAGAGAGGGACGTGCACAAATGAGAAGGTAGGAGAGAGGAAAAGTGAACCAAAGATGCGTTTGAATAAAGCTGGCCAGCTTAGTAGGCTTCTTAACATGGAAAGATTTGCAGGAAATAACCTGGCTGATTCCAAAATTTGGGTCCTCTGGAAGGCCAGCTATTCTTTGGACGTTGTTCAGTCTTCCTCTCAATTTATCACCCTTGGTTTAAAGTCTGGTACTGGGTACTATTCTTTTTATTCATTTGTCTATGCTGCCTGTGATCCTCGGTCAAGGCAATGCTTGTTTGATGACCTTACTTCTTTTGCCTCTACTGTGACTGTCCCTTGGTTGGTGGGAGGGGACTTCAATTGTGTTTTGAGGTCCTTGGAAAAGGTTGGTGGTTCTTGCCCTTCCTTGGCTGCCATGGCAGATCTAAATGGGTTCCTCTGCTCTGCTGGTCTCCTGGACGTCGATTTTATTGGTCCATCCATGACTTGGTCCAATAATAGAGTAGGGCAAGCTAACATTCGAGCCAGACTGGACCGGGTATTAGTTAACAACCTCTCTCATTTAGCTCAGCCCCAGCTTGTGGTCCAACACCTGCCAAGAGGTCCATCGGACCATGCTCCTCTTTTATTGACTATGAACCATTCCTCCCTGGGCCCAGCAAGATTTGTTTTCCAGAAGATGTGGTGCTCCCACCAATCCTTCCAGCAGGTAGTATCTGATGTCTGGCAGCAGACTCAGGCTCATCACCCTAGTGCCCTGGTCAGGCTCTCCATCAAGCTCAAGGCAGTCAGGCTTTCTCTTCAAAAATGGAATAAGGATGTCTTTGGAGATGTTTTCTATAATGTTAAGTTGGCTGGAGATGATCTTGTACAACAATAGGCTGCTTTTGACTCCTTTCCCTCCCTTAATAATAAAGAGAATCTCAATGCTGCCAGTGCTCGGCTTCACCAAGCTCTACATAGGGAGGAGGTTTTTTGGAACCAAAAGGCTCGGATTGACTGGATCGATAATAGGGACAGGAACACTTCCTTTTACCATGCTGTGGTGCAAAGCAACCGGTGGAGTAGCCTTATTAGCAGACTTAGAGTGGGTGAGCCAGAGTCTTGGTGCTCTGATCAGGAAGTCTTAAGCAAAGAAGCAGTTGCTTTCTATAATAAACTTTTTTCTTCTAAGCAGCACTCCATAGATTCCTCTCTTCTAGACCGCATCCCCAATGTAATCACTGATGGATTGAACTCAGCACTCTGTGCAGTCCCTGATGGGGAGGAGGTAAAGAAGGCTATTTGGTCTCTTAATGGTGCTAGTTCTCCAGGGCCTGATGGTTTCTCAGGTATCTTCTACACCTCCACCTGGGACATCATTGGCCCAGATGTCATTGAAGCAGTTACACGTGTGACTGAGTTGGATTCTGCATATCAAGCCGCTGTCGCGCTAGAGTTAGAGTTGGCGATGACTCGAGGTTTTACTCAGACTGGGATGGTTCCGTCGGTCGTGCAACATCAGTCGCCCCACCAGTTGTCTGTTCCCAGAGTTTCTCCCACTTTCTCTCCTGCCGATAGTGCTTCCTTCCAGCAATCTCAGGGTAGAGGTTTCTATCATAAGAAGAAGAGGAAGAGGTTTGATCAGCCATTGTTTTCTGATCCGAGTCAGCAATCTGGTTCTTTTGTTCGGCCGCGTCCAGATTTCGTTGCTTTTCAGACGAGAGTATGTTCCAGGTGTGGTGGCAGTCATCCGGGTATGCCATGCTCCTTACCGGTTGTGTGTTACCGTTGTGATCAGTCGGGACACATTTCCTATAATTGTCCGTTGAGGCAGCAGATGGTGCAGTTCTCGCAGACTTCGCAGTCGCAGCAGCCACAGTTTCATCTTCCACCGTCGCCTCAATCTCAACAACCTCAACCATCGCAACCGTTTCAACCGCCAGTTCCGGCACCTTATCAGCAGTCGTCTGCCGCTACTCGTCCGCCGAGAGCCAGAGTTACTCACATCACTCGTGCGGAAGCGTTGGCATCTAATTTGATTGAAGGTAAGGTTTCGATTTATGATCGCACAGTGCATGTTCTTTTCGATTCAGGTGCAACGCATTCGTTTATCTCTGAAGATTTTATTGCTCGTATCGAGAAGTTGGTGAATAAAATTTCCTATGAAATGTTCGTGGAGTTGCCGTCTGGCGATTACATGTCTACTCTTCTGTGCTTGAAAAATTCTCCGGTTATGGTCAGTGGTCGGAAACTGCCAGCGAGGCTTTATGCATTAGAGTTAGCCAACTATGACGCGATTCTTGGTATGGATTGGCTAGAACTTTATGGCACCATAGTTGACTGTCGTCTCCAGCGAGTCTACTTTATGCCACGCAAAAAGTCAGCCTTCTATTTTCAAGGTATCGATTTCTGTTTCGTCCAGTTATTTTTCTGTCAGTAGGGTGTATCGTGTGTCAGTTTCCTCCTTGTGCTTTTGTCTAATTTCGAGGATGAAATTTCTTTTAGGGGGGGAGGGACTGTAGCACCAGTAGTTTAGCGGATCCTTAGTGGTGCGGATCTAGGATTCGTCCGATGAATTTTGACTCTTTTTAGAAATTTTTCAGGTAGTTTTAGGTATTTAATTAGAATTGTTAAAGGATTTATATAATTATTTTGGGTATATTAACAATTTTAGAGATTTAAGGGGCTAAACTGTAATTTTAGTTTTAAAAAAATAGAAAAATTAGATTTTTAACCCACTAAGTCAGTGTGAACTAACGAAGGATATGGGCTGATTGGTGGCTGATTGGCATCTGCTACACACGTGGAACGAGGAGGCTAACCCACTTCTTGTGAAATCCCGAGACTCCATCTTCACAAACACTTCTGAGCTAGTACATGGATTGATTCTTAGTAGGACTAGGACCGGGATGGGCTTGCACTGGGATGAACGGGGTTGGGTGGAGTGTCCCTCCCCGGGGGGAGATCGCCCCCACTGGGGCATGGCCTTTATGGGGGTGAACTCCCCCTGAGCGAGCCACTGACATGGGGGGCAGCCCTAGGGGCCTTCCGCTGTCATTTGGCACTGTCCTTTGAAGGACTCAAGCCTCCGGGGTGCTGGGATTGGCCGTGGGGGTCAATTATTTGATGTTATTGCTATTGATTACAAAGTGTTTGGGAAAATTCCCGATACACGTCGGGTTGTCGAACTACTAAGGTAGCTGGCTGGTGGGCCTTAGATTTGGTCCTTGGACGAGGATGATAGCGCTTAGGAATAGAGGGAAGGCATCTTGGGATTGTGGGCCCAGCCTTGGTGAGGTATGCTGCATTGCATGGCGGGTATATGGGCAACCCCGGGTTGGCCCTGGGGTTGAAATTAACGGCTCATCGTCGTGTACTTGAGGGTCAGTGGTGGCCCCAACTTGTTGGAGTGTTGCCCTATGATGTGGCTAGTGTGTCCAAGATATAGGTCAGCCCCGGCTTGTTGTAGAATAGTTGGAATATAGGCGCCCACGAGGTGCTCGGGGAAGTTCCTGATTCTCGATCACGGGCCATATAGGCGTGCTAAGGCCTCTCGAAGCCCGTGGCTGACTAGCAAAGGTACTCCTTTGGATTTGGAATGCTGAAGGGAGGCATTATGTGGATGAATCCCATCCCGGATGCTGGGTGCCACGTGTCGTGGCTTGTTGTCACTGCGCCCCCGAGTCCGCCCGAGTGGCTTAATTGAAGGCTGGCAAAACAACGTACTGGCTGATCGGGGGTGGCCCCCATCCATTGTTGATGTCACCGTGAGTCATGGCCAGCTTGGTAGGACCCATAGCTAGGCCAAACGTTTCATAGAAGGGGCCGGATAGGTAACGCCTTGGAGGTGTTCGGGTATAACAGTGACCCACACCAATGGCACGCAAGTCTTCTCCATAGTTGTGTACTTGGCTTCTACGGGGTTGAAGAGCCTAGAAACCAATTTTGGCGTGTCTACAATGGGTGGGGAAATTTTCTTCCTTAGTTCATAGGTACGGGTCCTACAACCTTGGACTTATCCTATGACATGACTTTTCTTCCTAAGTCCTTGGACTTAGGCTCTGATACCAACTTAGGTTTAGTATTTTTATAATGGACCGTTAAGTTTTTATTAGAGGTTTGCTGAGGATGACAGGCCCCTGAACCAATATCAACAGCTTATTTTGCCGCCTCAGGAAAACAAACGACACTTGTCAGCGCCAGAAGATGGGGGGTGGAACCCTCGAGGATTACCCGATCAAGTTTATCTTGCAACGTATTTGGTTTACTGGCTTGCTACTTTTGTGGTGCCATATGGTGAGGAGGGCCTAGTGCGACCCGAGCTCATTTATCCTGCTTGCCTGCTTGCTGATGGATACAGATTGGCCATTGCCCCTGCTGCCTTGGCGAACATTTATCACGGACTGGGAAACTTAACAGCGCACAGTTCTCCCAGAGATAGAAGTGTATGCATGGCCACCCACTGCTTGAGTGCATGGGCGGGATTACTTCTTCCAGAGCTATGCCAGAATGTTCCTGTTGAGAATCCGGCGGCGCCATTGATCTTCCTATTCCGGAACCGCCCTGATCAGAATTCATTTGAGCATTTGTCGAAGGCGCGAAGACTGCTGTCATATGTTCCCATTCATGGGGAGGAGGGCCTCAACTTTGCCCACAGTTATGATTTCTGGCCGTTTGCCATTGAGGGGCCGAATGGGCCATCTTACAACTTGCCTCACCGTGGAGGTGTCGGCATTTTCTATTTATGAAGATTGGCTATGTTGCATCAGGTCGAGCATCATTGTGTTTCGGAAGGGCAGCACCACCATCCTGGAGCCGTATTTCCCTTATCGCTTCGCACGGAATTTTGGTTATGACCAGTCAGTGCCTCCCAACGTTGATTTTACCATAGAGGGACGTTTATGCAGAAGCCATGACACCCACCTTGTTGCTAGCAGTTGGTGGGACAATTTTTTTAGGGGCGTGTCGGATCAGGGATGTCCCTTACCTGAGGGGAGGCGGATCGGTCGGATCGACCTATATTATGCTCATTGGTGGTTCAAGCACAGTAGTGTATTCAGACAACCTCCTCAAAAATTGAAGGAAGTAGAAGAAGCTCGTCTTGCAAGGACTGATTTGCCTCCGCTTCTTATTGATCATTCTTTCCTTCATGCTCATTTTCCACGGCTCGCGAGGACTGTGAAGGAGTTTCGTGTAGCGTGGGAGGCGAAGAATGGGCCCGGTACCATAGATTGGCGGCCATATGTAGGGGCAATCAAGCTTTTGAAGCGCCAGCCGGAGATCTCTTCGGGGCAAGATAAGGCCTCAACAGTTTGCAAGGCATATTCATGGTGGGCTCATTTGTTATCGGACTGTGGTTACCCATTGGATGCTCCAATGTCCACCCGGCTCTAACTAGAGGGACATAGTTTCTTTCTGATAAAGAACACCCGGTTCGAAGGCTCCTCCCTAATGAGCAATTTCTTGATGGAATTTCTTTGTCGAGCTTTGAAGATGTTTCCATTTGGGCTCCCACTACCTCTGGGATCTTCACACTTCATTCAGTGTATAAGCATCTGAGGCCGAGAGGTGTCCGTCGCACACCCTTGTCCCGCCTCTGGAATCACCACTTTCAACGGCGTGCGTCTTTGTTCACCTGGCGGATTCTCCATAGAGCGGTCCCTGTGGATGCAAGCATTGCTAAATGTGGCATCTACCTGGCATCCTATTGTAGATACTATTCCTCCCCGAGCATGGAAGACATTAATCATATTTTCCTCAGCAGCGATTTGGCTTTAGCCTTGTGGAAGTGGGCAGCTCCTTTCCTACAAGTTGCTCATAGAGCCAGCCCTCACACCATCCATCACATGTGGGGCTTTCTTACCCAGTGTAACCCTAGTTCCCTACCTGGATTCATTGCTCTATATGCTTCCATCCTCATAGTGTGGGAGATCTAGAAAGCTAGATGCAAGGTGCGCTTTGAGGGCTCCCGCATTTCCCCTATGCGGATTATACAGAATATTCATTTTTAGATCAATGCTGCACTCTCCAAAGTGGTTTTCAAGTAGCATCTTGCGATGTCCCAGACCCAGCTACTCATGGCTCATGGCTTCAAATTTAGGCTTGCGACACGTTTGTTTAAGCTCGTTCAATGGATTCCACCGGATCATGGTCTTGTTTTGAATGCTGACAGTGCCAGTAAAGGAAACCCAGGATTTTGTGGTGGAGGTGGATGCATATGGGATCATTCTGGTAGTCTAGTTCTTGCCTTCTCACATTTCTATGGTGTTGGCAATAGTTTTGTAGCTGAAACAAGAGCCTTATGTGATGGCATCCACCTTACTACTGAGCATGGCCTTCCGGTGACAGCCATCTGCACTGACAATGCAGCCCTGGCCAATTCTTTACAGACTGGTGTTGCTGTGCCCTGGGGCTCTCTGCATTGGTGGAGAGAAATTCGCACCTACCTCCTCTACTCCGGTGTGAGTGTCTGTCATGTGTATCGAGAAACCAATCGAGTTGCTGACTCTTTAGCATCTCTCGCTTGCTCCACCAAGGCTAATTTTGTGGCCCTCACGAAATCTGAGTTGCCTAGAGTTTGTATTGGGTCGCTTCTGACTGATCAGATGGGCCTTGTGTCCATACGGACTATGTAGCAATGAGTCTTGACATTTGTGCTGGTTCTGCAGGGGTATGCCCCGAAGGGGTTGTAAAACTCTCTTTCACTCATTCAGTAAGAAAATAGCCTCCTCGTGGTATTTCCCTAGGTGCCATCATTCCCTCTCCCACCAAATCCCACCAAATATCTCCCCTCCCTAGGAGAATATTGCTCTTCCCAACACCACCTCACTCTCTCCAACACAATCCTCCCTCTTCCCCATGCAATCTTCTAACTCTCAAGAGAAGTTTGAATATTTTCCCCTCCACTCTCTCCTCCCACAAGCCCTAGACCACCCCAAATGGGGAAACCATCATCCCTCTTCCCCTCCCTCCTAGTCCCAAATTCGTAGCTCACCCTCTCCCCATCTGCTATACCACCTTTCTTCCCCCATTCTCACCCTCCCTCACCTTGGTTTGCCCCCACCCAGACCCCTAACAGTCAAGGGTTGCCTCCACACCCTTCCACTCCCTTTCCCCTCCCGTTTACCTTATTTCCCACCTCCCATCTTGAGCCTGCACTTCCTAGTTCACCTGTAGCAGAGCACCAATGACTTGCAGAGCTGACCACGACCTCATCCTGGGGTCCCTAGAGATCCAAGTGGTACCGTCAGAAGCGTCTCTGTGTCCTCTTCACAACGGCGGTGGTCTCGTCTCAACCTGAGCTCATGGCTGCCCGGGAAAGTCGATCTCCCCAGACTGCGCATCTCCCTCCAGGCTACCAACCAGAGGCTGATTGCAAAGGCTCCCACAATCGGCCACCTGAAGATTTGGAGGCGGGGCTTGGCTGAGACCTCCTACGATGAGTTGTCTTGCAGTACCAAGAAGCACCTTCCCGATTGGACCCCGGACAAGTGAGTTCCTAATTTTCTTTCCAGGGTGCGCAGTTCTGTCCCCTCTGGGACTGAACCGACCCCTATCCACTGTTCGGCCTCTCCCAACCTGCTCTGACATCCTCTGGCAACCCCGCAGATCTCGTTTCGAAGAAGACTTGACAGCGGTTCCAACGACTCTGGCCACGCTTGATTTAGAGGTCAGGAGAACTTGTGGTGTCCTCATCTTCTAGCTTCTGAGGTACCATATCAGTCAAAACCAGAACTCAAGGACCCTATTCGCGGCCCTTCCCCGACCAGCACTACCGACCAAGAAATTCCCCAAAAATTAGACGTCACCCTGATCCAACCCTGAAGATTTTTCCACTGGTCTCATTGACAAAAAAATTTGGGAGTGGCCTTAGCAGTATCAACTTCAACTGTCTATCCCCTGTTCCAAAGAGCGGATAGAACCGACGTCTTCCATCCGTTCAGTTTCTATTTCAGCGTTTCCCTTCCCCGTCTAGCCGGGTTGCCGCCCCTCCTTGTAGGAGGTAGTGTTGAATGTAATTTTGGCTTCCCTTCCCCAAGTTCAACCCCCTTGCATGGGGCGTAGTGATGTAAAAGTGGGGAGGATCCGCCGGGGGGTGGGTGGTGTGTGCGGAGAGAAGATGGGAGGCTAGAGAGAGAAGTAGAGCGAGGGAGATGGGGGCCCGCAGTGCATGTCGGGGGTGAGAGAGGGAGGGGAACGTGTGTGAGTGTGAGAGATAGAGCAGTGCGGATGAGGGGGGGAAAGGGAGAGAGGGGACTCGCGACGGTGAGAGGGCTACTGTGACAAGTGCGGATGGAGTTAGAAAGAGAAGGAAGAGAGACTGGGAAGAGAGAGAAAGAGAAACCGAGAGAGATGAGAGGGTGGCCGTGACAGTGGGTGCGGTTGGTAAGTGTGTGAGGAGGGGAGATGAGGCCGCAAAGGTCTGGCTAGGTGTGGGGAGTGTAGTGAGAGGTCCTCCGGCGGTGGTAAGAGAGAGAGATAGAGGGAGAACGAAGGGGAGAGGGGAGGTGTTCGGTGGTGGGAGAGGGATGTACGTGTGTGCGAGAGGTGAGTGGTGTAGGCTCTGTGTAGGGAGCAGGGACGGTTGCTTGTAGGAGAGGAGACGGGGGGTGAGAGAGAGGAATAGTGAGAGGGGGAGGTGCCGCGGCGGTGGGTGCTCGGTTGAGAGAAGGAGAGAGAGGGATAGACAACGTGGGTAGAGGAGAAGAGAGAGGGAGAGGTCAGCTGTGGTGTGGAGGGGGTGCAGGGAGATGGAGAGCTTAAGAGTAGAGAGGTGGTTAGGGAATAGGCCGCGGTGCTGAGGAAGAGAGAGGGAGAGAGATAGCGAGCGTGGGAGAGAGAAGAGAGAGGGGGAGGCGATTAGAGAGATAAGGAGAGAGAGATCTGATGGGTGATGGGGGAGAAAGAGAAGAGAAATTAGGAGAGAGAGACCTTACAGGGGAGAGAGAGAAGAGGTGTTAGAGAGGGGAAGAGGAGGTGGCTACCAGTTAGAGAGAGAAAGAGAGGGAGAGGGGAGATGTTGCCACGGACTGGTGGTTGCACAGGGAGAGGAGAGAATGTCAAAAAGAAAAGGAGAGAGGGGGAACCGATAGGGGGAAGATGATAGATCTCCCTGGTGGTGCTGGATTATTGTAGGGGGAAGAAGAGAGGGGCCCATCCTCTGCCATAACTCGCCGCTTAAGTGGTTGATGCCATAACCCGCCATTGGAGTTGTTGGTGGGCTGGTGCATGGCTGGCGGTGGGGTATGAGTGTGTGTGGGGAGTGAAGAAGTTGATGTGGGTGTGGTGTGCATGGGCCCTTGGCCATGTGCATGGGTTAGAGAGAGGGTGACAGTGCAATGGCGACAGTGGTGAAGTGTTATGGTGGTGATAGTGTGTGTGGAGTGAATGGGAGAGAGGGATGTGGGGCAGATGGAGGTGAGACATGGTGTGCATGGAGAGGGCCATGGGTTTTGTGGGAAGGTGAAGTTATGTGTGTCTCCCTCTTTCTCTCTTTAACATTCACACTCCACTTTACACACCTACGCATGAAGTTATGTGTGTGCATGGAGGGGGCAATGGGAAGGTGAGAGAGGAGGTGAAGGATGTGTGTGCATGGTCATGGCCGACGGCGGACACGATGAGGCCCATGCCGGCTTCTTCTTGCTCTTCGGCCGTTCGACACACAAACATGGCTCCCGACCCTCTTGCACGTGTCAGCATCTTCCTCTATAGCTCAATCAGTTGTTGTCGTGGGGCCCTCCCGTGAGCATGCGAAGGCCAGCCCACCATCTCGCCATAGCAAAGGAAGGGCACTGTTCATAAAAGAGAGACTTTGATCAAAGTTTATTTAAATGTAAGAAAATTATAATTGAATCCCTCAAGCATATGAATATTAACCATTCAATTTCTATATATCTCAAGTCCTATAGATTATTAATTATCAAAAGATCTCAAATTTATGTAGGACTGAGATTAATATGAAAATTTTACATAATTAATTATATTTAAACCCATAAATAATGAGTGTGATATAAATAAATGTACAAAAATATGCACATATCACTCTATCTCTCGAAACTCACTTCTAACATCACTATTGGCATGAGGGCTGTTATCTCGAACTAGCATCTCCAAGGGCTTGTGATTCATGCCAGGCATTATGACAAGATTCATATGAACTGGCAAGCTATGGGCACATTGATAGAGGTCTGGCACCCACAAACTCTATCATGCCATGTACTCTATACCGTCGAGATATTATCCGCTTTGGCCTACCGGCCTCACGATTTCATTCCTTTCTAACACTGATCGACTCCAGAATAGAGGACTTCCCAAGAGGTCACCCATCTCAGTACTACTCCCCATTAAGCACGCTTAATTTTGGAGTTCTTTTCAAGAATTGAGCCGATACTTCAAAAGGCACCTCAATGATATAAAATACAACTTAGCTATAATTGAGGGTGTTACAATCTACCCCTCTTATATAGGCGACGTCCTCGTCACTGGGCACATATAGCACGCAATCAAACTCCCAGGCAGGTAGGATTCTAGAGGTGGCCCCTACAAGTTCAAGAGGTAAGCTCCCACTATGTAGCACTTTGTCCCATTGCGGGTTCAACAGATGGCTCCCAAAGCAAAGCACTTTGCCCTACATGGCACTTGGTTCCCATACTTTCGGCTGGGATATGACTTTGATACCATTCCATCACACCTTGTATTCTATACTGTCGGAGGTATTGTCCACTTTGGCCTACTGGCCTTACTATTTTGTCCCTTTCTAATAGTGACCGGCTCTAGAATGAAGGACTTCCCAGGAGGTCACCTATCCCAGTACTACTCTTAAGCAAGTATAATTCTAGAGGTTACCCTAACAGGCTCAAGAGGTAGCTCCCATTGTGTAGCACTTTGTCCCATTGCGGGTTCAAGAGGTGGCTCCTATAGCATAGCACTTTCCCTTGCATGCCACTTAGTTTCCACACTTTCGGCTAGGGTATGGCTCTGATACTATTCTGTCACGACTTGTACTCTATACTATCGAGGTATTGTCCACTTTGGCCTACTGACCTCACGATTTTATCCCTTTCTAACAATGATCGACTCCAGAATGGAGGACTTTCTAGAGGTCACCCATCCCAGTACTACTCCCCATTAAGCACGCTTAACTTCAGAGTTCTTTTCAAGAATTGAGCCTATACTTCAAAAGGCACCTCGATGATATAGAGTGCAACTTAACTATATTTGAGGGTGTTACAAACTTCACATTAAGTGGATGTGTCCTCCTTGGCCTTACTTTAAACTCAATATGGATGGAGCTTGTAAGAATTTGGGTAACTCGAGTGGTGGTGGCGTCATTCAAGACTCCCAAGGAAATATTCTTCTAGCCTACTCACATTTCTATGCTCACTCCAACAGCATTATAGCTGAAGCCAGAGCCCTACTAAATGGTATTAAATATTTCCACATTGTGACATCCCAGCTGACTCTTATTGAATGTTATTCCAAAGTTCTTGTTCAGATTATCAACAAACAAGTCTTATGCCCATGGGCGATCCTCATATATGTCAGAGAAATCTGGAGCATACTTTCTCCTTTCGACACTATTTCACACATTTATAGAGAGGCAAATTCTGTTGCTGACTCCTTAGCTTCTTTAGCTTGCATCACCAAATGTAATTCTTTTTTTTCTCATTATGAGCTACCTAAAAACATTAAGGGTGCTGCTCGGTTAGATAAAGTAACTAGAGTACAGTCCAAGAAAATTTAAGGCAAGTACAATCAATAGAAAAGAAAGACGTACACTGAAGTCGGGGGAAGCCCGATGTAGGTACTACTGGCAGCTACGGACACATCACACCAGGAATCGCGGAAGCAGAACGATGCCACCCACCTGAAAAGTAGGGGTGAGCCTCATGTCACTGGCTCAGTGGGGGTCATGCAGATCCCCACTGAAAAACACGTAGTAACATGGAATAGAAAACAGCAGGTAGTAAAGCAGGAAAACTAAACTACAAAGCTGCAAAGAAGAGGAAGTAGGAGTAGGCAATGGGCAAGGAAGAGGGAAGCTAAAAGAAAAGGGAAAAGCCGTACCGAATGAGTGTGGCTGCCGAGCTAACCTCGGCTCCCAAGCTACTCCTAATAGTAACAGAAGGGTGAACTCTGAACTGGCGAAGTCAGAAGTTGCCGATCCGTTGATGCTGAAAGAAACTAGCAAGATAGACAAAAAGCCTAGAAGAGATCTAGACAGACCCAACACAACTAAAACGTCATGCACACAACATAACACTGACCTTGGGCAAAACCATGTAAGGGGTAACCCAAAATGGTCACGACACTCGAGAAACACGAGAGTCATGCGAAAGTCACATGTCACGTGACAGGAGTACCCCTCACTAGAAGAACAGCCAGTCGCGTCCCCTGACATCTTACGCTGCGCCTACAAGTGGCTCGTCTGCCAGTAGTCCAAAAGTATGACCGAGACAAAGACACTGTCAGAACCAAAACAGTACTGTCGTCGCAAGTAACTAGACAGGGTAACGCCCGTCGGCGTCAGTCCAAGCCCCTGACTACGTGTGCACACACTAGCTCATTGCCCTGAGCCAGGTCTCTAGCTAGTTTTCTCCCCCAGTGGACACTACTGCAAAGTAAGAGAGCCCACGGAAACTAACTTATAAACCGTGTATCGGGAGCTACCTCGCCACCACTCCCAGGTGGGCCGACACGTCAAAACGAGTCGTCAGGCTACAACTAGTGGAGGTTCACAAGTCACAGACTCTAAAACGCGAGTGCCAGAGTACAGATTGGCAAGAAGCACTATCGCACGTAGTACAAAGCACCAATGACAATGCAGGAAACTACCGACAGACTCAGAACAAGATAACTAGACCTGAAACTACAACGATCCTTGAGTCTCATGACTCGGAGTCAAGATCGTCATACAAAGTGGAACAAGCCGCCAATCGGTCTAATCCTAAGCCAGAGAAAATGACTCACCGTTATAGATTATGGAAAATCCACTACAGAATAAACAAATAAACACTATATGCAAAAGAAGAATGGGAAAAGGGGAGAAATGGCAGCGGTTCGTTCGACTTGCAAGCGGAGCCGACAACCCCCCCCCCCCCCGAATCTCCCGACTCTGCGACGTCCTCAGCTTCGGGCGAGGAGGCCGAGTAGCAGCGTCTTCTGCTGAGGCGGGCCTACTTGCCTCGGTCGCTACGGGTGATCCCGCGGCCCAGGCAGTTCCTACACCAGTGGGGTCAGTGCCGGTCCAGGAAACCCCATCAGGAACCGAGCTTCAATTGCCCGTCGTGGGAATGCTCCCCAAGACGCCGAAGGGTCTGAACTTCTTGCTATTCGGGAGGATCAGTCGCCTCCCAGGACTTCTTCTCCAATCTCCGTGGACTAAGTCCTTTGTGTATTTTGCCGACGTATTGTACCTTTGTTAAAGCATTTTTCCCTCTAAAACTTTCGCTATGTTCTAGCATGCGCGTGCGCGTATCTCGTTGCAATGTTGTGGTATGATTCGCTGAGCGAGGCCAGCGATTCTGCGTGTTGCCAGTCGACGGTCTCACTTGCGCAGTTCCTTGGAGGGCATAGACCTCGCCTGTTTTCGATGGTAGATTCATAATGACTTTCCAGATGTCATGGATCCTCGAAGGGTCATGCACATCCTATTGGGACGTGATGTGGATTAATGGTGGGCGTTTTTTCGACGACGGTCGCCTTGTTTCCCTTTTTGCCTATAAATAGGCCACTGAGGGTGCTCGAGCGAAACACTCATTCTCCCATCGTCTCTATCCTGCTTCCCTTTAGGCTTCCTACTTACTTTCTTCCCCCCTTCCTCTTTGTTGCCGGCAAGAAGATGGACTCTGCCGGTGAGGACGAGGATGCAGATGCTTTCTGGACCCTGACGCCCACACAAGCATAGTGGAACGGGAGATAGAAAATGGGACGGCATAACAGAACTGGACATAGAAGGCGGAGGCCTTCTTCCTTAGGCCGTTATGCTGTGCCCTCGGAGAGGGAAGGGCAGGAGTAGGGGTGCCGCCACAGGTGCGCCTCCTCGGGGAGGAGACGAGGCAGCGGAAGACCTGGGTGATGAGGCATAGCCTTGTCCCTCCCCTTTAGTCCTACCTCTCATACCCTCTCCGGTCCACCTTCCTCCTCTCTTCTCACCTTCCCCTTTGCGCCCCTCTTTTCTAGCATAGGGTCAGGACGATGATCCAAACCCCACATTTCTTTTCGTTCCCGGTCTATACTTTTACCTTTCAAGCTAGACTAGGGTTTTCTTCCTGTAATGGGCTGGTTAGCTCGGCTTTGGTAAAATTTGCGAACCCAGCGGCCAAGCCAGTTTCTACTCAGGTGGAGTCAGTGCCTCAGCGAGAGGTTATCGATCTTGCGCGAGCAATCCCATTACCCATATCCATCGTTATCCCCTCAGTCAAACCACGTTCTTAGGATACTCCAAATCTGTCCTGCCGGATCTGGTTCTGTGAACTAATAGGTTGTAAAATCGCCCAAGGCTACTACAGAGGCATACGAATTTCCATCTCTAGTGTGGGGTCGTATCTCTCTAAGAGAGCTTTCCAACGATACCAGCCACATGTCGATCTGACGTCGGGGTTGATTGCAGCAGTAGTTCTCGCCAGGTCGTGCGCTGCAGAACAGTAGATCTAGCTCATGGATAGCAACCAACAACCACCCCCGGGCTGGCCAACTCACCTTCCACACTGCGAACCAGCACATCGTCTTCCCAGGGAACACCCCTCCAGGAGCCACCATTGCATCAACACCACTCCCGGCCCACTGACCAGCATGTGGGCTTCACAGTTGCCGACGCACGCCACCCCGGAATGGTCCAAATTGCTGCCCGTCAACCCGAGCCCGCTACTCCCAGGTCCCACGTGTAGCCCTTTACCTCCCTGCGTGGAGTGGGCAGAAATATTCACTTCTGTAATTATTGATAAGTGTTGTATCGGGAGTACGGATTCGGTCGGGGTCGTCTTCCCCACACCCGGAGCATGGAGGTATCGTGTCCGCTGGCCCTCTTGGCACTTTGCTTTACTCGTATATCTTTGTATGCCACTGCATGTGATAGGTTAACTTATCTCGTTATAATTTTATTCACTGCTGCGAGAGAGAGTGAGACCGTCCCGTGACCCGACCCGGGCATGAAATTGTGAGTTGACCACCCTAGCTCTTGCCGGTTTCTCAACCACGCACGATCATATGCTTCCCTCGTTAAGGACGATTGTGAGCTTGTCTAGAGTCCAAGGGTTGCATATCAACTTGGAGTCGAGTCCGCGTGGTCCATCCCGCATCAAATTGGTATCAGAGCTAGTCAAGTCTAGGGTAGTCTTTACATCAAAAAGGGGAAAAAAATATCTTAGGTCTATGATCATCATTATTTTCAAACAAAAAGAAAAAAAAGCATTTTGGTTTGCATCCCAATAACCAGTATTTCAAAAGATGTTACTGGACGGTTAGGTTACGCCTATCCGGAAGGTAGCCCCTAGCGTCGGGTTGGACCTTCGGGTTATAGCCTCTGCCACGTACTGAAAATTGGGTTAGAGTCTACGTTTGTAGTCAAGTCTGCATTCCGACTTTACATGTCATGTCACGTTGTGTCAGCATGCCCATTGTCTAGTTCCCAAGTGTCCAATGGGCTCCAAGTCGCCCAAGTCATATAATTGGCTGCATAGCACCCATGGGCTTGGCAACCATCTCCTGCACTTTCATACCTGTGTGTGTCTCAGTTATCCTGTGAGGATCGAGACTCTAGTTTTGGATGCTTGGAGGTATCATCTTACCTCAGTTTGCATGCCTACGTGGTTCGAGGGCTTTGGTGATCTCTCGTGTCCCGTGTTTATTTGTATATGGAATCGAGAGTCTGATGTGTGGCCTAGGGGCTGAGGACTTATGTTTTTCCCTTGATTTTGCTTAGGGACTAGGCTGATTAATGGCATGTTGTCATAATGTGTGAGGATCTTGACCTGAGTCTTGTGACTCAAGGATCGTTGTGTGTAGGTCTAGTTGTCTATCCTATGTCTGGCGACAGTTCTATGTGTTGCTTTGTGTTTTATGGTACTGTAGTTTGTTGATAGTTATGTGTGAAAGGGTGTGTGAAAAAAGAGTGGATGAGATATGATGTGAAGTGTCATATACTAAACTCAAGCAAGCAATAACATCAACTATGCAACATGTTGGTATGTCATCTCAATTGTGCAAAATAGAGCAGGGAATAAGACTAAACACACGCCATGGGTGTGGAGCAAAGATGAAAAAAAAAGCAAACATGCACCATAGGTGTGGAGCAACTAAAAGGAAAGGAAATGGGAGGAAATGGAGAGATGTGATGACAAATACCCAAATAGACCAGATGTGATCGCCACTAAAGTAAATAATGTAGACAGAATCACACTACGTACCTTGGAAAGAAGCCGAGTAAAGTACACTGGCCCACGGGAGAGAAAGACCTAGGAGCAGACGTGAAAATGGTTCTCCTGCGACTGGAAGGCAGAGACAAATGGTTTGATGAAGATCGCAAGGGAACTTAGACGGTCTGACAATGACCGCTAGGTGCACCCAGAAAATAAACTGTGCAACTCTGATCTCCACCCCTCATGGCCGGCTAGAAGAGTTGGGCCATGTGTGGTAAGCACTATAGACCTGCAAAAGAGAGTGTAGACAGAAAGAAAACAACCCAATTAGCCCTAGAGAAGTGCAATATCTATAAAAAAATGAAACTAATATGCATGAAAAGGAAGTGTGAATACCTGGGGGGCTGGCGATTTTTTAACCCCCGTGGGGTATGAAAACAATAGGAGGATGTGTGTGAATGTGTTTTGAGTGCAAAAGAATGTGGAAGAAGAAGAGAGACATATGCTGGTGAGCACACCAGAGCACGAGTACGGCCCGGCTCAGCGAGCCACATGTACCGGACACGCAGCATTACTCGGTCAACACCGACCTCTATGTGGCTGGGGGACAGCCTAGAGTCGCCAACAGAACCCTGATATTTTAGTATGTATTGTATTTGTATTTGTATTTTATATGTATTTCTATACGTATTTGAAAGATCACACAAACAGATAAAATAAATGTGAAAATTAGAAAATAATTAATAAGAAAAAATGTCAAGACAATATGAATTAACTATCAGAATATTGATAAAGAGTAGCAGACAAAAATTGTGAGCTCCAAATGCAAGTACAAGATGAACGAATTTCAGATCAATTTCTCAGTGATGGCAATGCATAACAAGCTATCACAATTCAAATCAGGAATCAGTCAGACATCTAGGTTTGGTACTTGATGGAGGTTCATTCAGAGATCTCCTCACGTAAGAGGTGGATTTTCAGATAGACGTAACCTATCTTTCCAACCATACCTTTTTATATACCTACTGGATGAGGGACTTAGACATGAATAGCAGATAAGGGATCAGTCAATTAAATGCATGCTTTGCCTCAAGCGCTCCTATGCATTCATCTAATCGATGAGTAGAATAGAATAGTAATCACATAGTAAGCAAATTCAATCACACAGGAGACAATAGATTTTTAGGTGGTTCAATCTCGAGCTTGAGATCTACGTCCACCCCTTACTCAATTGAGTAAGGCTTCTGCTACCAAACAGCTTGAAAATCACTGATCCACAACTTTGGGGATAAAATCCCTACAACCCGCTAAGCTTTAAAGCTTGCTATCTGAGGTTCACACCTTGTCTGCTGAGCACCACAGCTTGCTCTATTGATTCACAGCTTACAAAGGAGTTTAAAAGGAAAACTGAGAAAATAAGGAAAACTATGATAGAAATGAAAATGTAGCTCCAATGGAGCAGTCTAACTCTAGATTTGATCCAGAAGTCTGTACAGAGTTGAAACTCTCAACCTCACTTCTCTCTCTTAGACCTACTCAATGACGCTCTATTTTTCTTCTTCTGTCTCTCAGCAACTAGCTCCTTCACTTCTTCAGACTCTTCTCGCTCTCTTGCTCTCTTTTCTCTTCTTCTGCTAACATGCTCTTGGATCTTCTTCTTCTCTTCCGATTCGCTTCTTCTTAGTCTTGATTGTATGATTTCGAGCACTGGAGAGCCTTTTATAGAGCGCAAACCCTGGGGTCCCATGAACTCAAGATTTGGGCATATGGAGAGTGCATTCATGCGTATTTCGAGAGTCCACATGTCACGATCAGATGGTACGATGATCCACGTGGTACATTTTCAGAGTAGCCTCCCACCTTCGATCACGTGCCGTTCATTAGCTTTACTTAAGTTTCACATGCAGTCAGTCTTCATGTAACCCAGGTGTTCGAACGAAACTCTGGGTTATTAACACAGAAAGAGCATTACCCAGACTGCCGAGCGCAAGGTTTCCTTAGCAGAACTTTGCGCCTTGAAGCAAAGGAGACCTCTATGGCATGGCGGGTTTTGGTCCCGACCTGAATTCCACTTTCGTCTGATCAGTCAGACAGCGCACACCAGGACTTCTGTGAAGCTCGAATAAACTGTCACTATGTGACTGGCACGCCCTCGCACTAAATAAACGAATAGATAAAGCTAAATAAATGAACAAACGAAGGCTAATAAACGAACAAAATATTAAGTGAAAATTAGTGTGTCCACAAGTCTGGCACACCCGGTGGGACCAAAATCTCCCTTCATCTCTTCGCTAGGACTAAGGGCCTTTCGGCCCCTTCTTGAAATACTAATCGTTTGATCCATAATTGCAGGATTGCATTCTAAAGATTCCAATGGCTGTCACTTTTGGACCCCTAGTCGTTGAGAGCCATGTCAAGCACGGCTACCTCGCCATCCCCGTCTGCTTCGGGAGCTTCCCGCCCATCGTCGGTTTCCCTAATTTCTTGGGGGTGGTGTTCGTGGAGCTCCTCTACGTCGAAGAAGTGAAGAGTGTGATCTCCGATGCTGCGAAGGTCATCCCGAAGAAGGTCAGCATGGGGGGCCACTGCCCCTACCACATCAACTCCCATGTCCCAGCCAACGAGGGGCACACTGTCATAAGAAGGAGGATCATCAAGAAGAATGCTGGCACTCTACAAGGTCGGCTGTCTACCTCGGGCAGATCCACATTGATCGGAGGAGTCCGGGTCATCTTCAACGGCCGACCAGCCAAAGTGATATCCGACAGGGTCATACTCGTGGTGGCAATCTGCAACCCCTTTCAGCTATTGGCTCAAGACAAGATGGGCCGCATTTGTTGATATGTTTTCCCTACCGGCTTAACTTCCCATTAAACCCTTCTACCCTATAACCATGAGAGATAAACCAGATGGAAGTAGAAGGTGACAAGAATATGGACCTGTGATCACCACCAAGGCACCAGTCGCGATAAATGTGCCACACCTTGGAAAGAGAGGGAGACACTTGCTTGATCAGCACTGATGTGATGCGCGACCCTGAATGAACCACCTCTTTCGATACACAGTCGCACGATAGACCGTTTGTCGGTGTCGGTTTGGAACGTGGGATGGAAGGCTATGGAGGAAGAGCGACATGCAATCAACCGCAGGAACAGGAAGAGCGGCCTGGACGGTGCCGCACGACCAGTAGAATGGTTCGGTGAATGCTGCGTAACTCGACCACGCCTTAAGTTGCAATGGTTCTAACCTCCACCCTCTCTGGCCAGCTAGAGAGGATGGGCCTCATGTTAGATGGTTGCTGACCTGCAAAACAACGTGTGGACACAAAGAAACACCCAATATTAGCCCTACGAAGTGTAGTATAACGAGCTAAATTAACCTATCACTTATGCAGCAGCATTCAAGAACATATATGAAATAAGCAAAATGCCAAGAGAGGGGAGCGGACACGATACCTCCAAGCTCCGGGTATAGGGAAGATGACCCCGGCCAAGAACGTAACTCCCGGTACAATAATACAATCAATTTACAACAAAGATTCTACTGTCCACTCCACGCAGGGAGGTAAAGGGCTACAAGTGGGGCCCGGGAGGACAGATCTTGGGTTGACAGGTGACTTCTTGGGCAGCGCCGACGGTTCTGGTGCACTACTTCTCAGGCGGCAGCTTGCTATCCCGAACTGGTTCTTTTGTTTTAGCAACGCGTGACCTGGCGAGAACGCCTGTTGCGATCAGCTATGACATCGGATCGACGCGAGACTAGCGCCGTTGGAAAGCCCTTTCAAAGATTTATGAACCCAGGCTGATGTGGGATCTAGAGGGGGGTGAATAGATCAATCACATATTAAAAATTCTACAGTAGCTACTAATGTAGAATTAAATTGAATTACTGTAGGACAGTCATGAAGCACTTAACCATAATCAAAACAAGGTCACTTAAATAGATTGAAATTCAGTTGATCCTACACATTCATCTAAAGCCAAGAGCAAGGAAACAAGGATGGACACAGATCAGAATGCACTCATACACGAGACACCTAGTTTTTAGGTGGTTCGATCTCTGTCCAGAGATCTACATCCACCCCACACTCAATCAAGTGTGGCTTCACTGCTGATTACACCGCTTAAGAACTGTTGATCCACAGCTTTGGGGAAATTCTTCCCAATAACCGCTGATCCACAGCTTGGGGAATACAATCCCAGACCGCTGAACTTCACAGCTTGTTACCAGAGGAATCCTCCTCTACTACTGATGTTTACAGCTTGACTTGTCCAGAGGAATCCTCCTCTGCCACTGACACACAGCTTGAAGAACACAAGTTTTGAAGATAAACAAAGAAAACAGAAGATGGAAAACTCAAACGAGAATGTAGCTCAAACAATGAGCAACTCAGCCCTGGCTCTGAACCAAGAGACTAACAACAATAGCTCTCTTAATCACTTCTCTCAGAGCTCTCTCTATACTCTCTCAGATCCTGCTGGCTCTAACTCAGATGGATCGCACTTGGAGCTTTTCCTGATCTCTGCTGTGATTGCTGGAAGCTCACTAACTCTCTCGATTTCGCGATCACCTATCTTCTGGGCGGGCAGCCTCCTATTTGTAGGCAGTAGAGAGATGGGCGTGTGGAAACCACGTTTCCCGCCCAAATTTTCTCCAGATTTGACATTCCCAAGGCCACGTGTCATCATTTGGATCACGCTATTCACAAAGTTATTCTACACCTCTGCAGCAAGTAGCAGCAAGAAGTGCTACCTAGGCAGTCGTCTCCATCTCTACAAGACCCAGGGCACCCTTGTGATCTTTTATCTAATATGGCACCCGCTCCGTCGCCTACTCCAATACTCATTCCTTCACCATCTCCTACCTTGTCTCCATCACCTTCACAAACCCATGCCACTGCTCAGGCTAGTCCCTCCCCTTCTTCTCCCGTTATCTCCACCACCACTTCCACTCCCAATGCCGCGCGACGTGTTGTGACAATACGTCGATGTTAGGCCCCATAGCCTTCAACTTCGCCTCCACCATCTCCGCCACCACCCTTATTATCTCCACCATCACCTTCATCTCCACCACCTTTACCTTTCCCATCTTCTCCTACGTCTTCCTTGCCCAAGCTTGAGCAAACCATACCTTCGCCTTTACCTACACTGTTACCTTTGCCTTCGCCTCCACCTGAGCCTGTCATTTCCTCTAAACCTCAGCCCTCCACATCTTCCAAACCTTCTACTTCCACCCCACGGAGTGGGTGTGCATTACCTTTGGTGCCCTTTGGGTCTGGTGCCCAGGGAGATGATGAGCTGAGTCAGGATGATTCATTGCCGGTTGTTCATTTCAAGGTTCAAAACTTCATCTGCTGAATGCCAATCCGAGTCTCGATCTCTGGCTACTTTAGGGCCAATGAGCCTATGTTTCAAGGAGCAGTTGTTAAGAAGAGTCTCCTTGCCTTGGTGCCAGTTTCTCCTCGAGCGAAGCCGGTGACAATCTCATTGCTCGCCAGAAGTCTTACCATTGATGCCATTATTTCTTCTCGCTCCATTACCGTTCAGATAACTGGACAAGAGGGGCTCTCCACCCGTATTGTGCTAACCCATACGGCTGCCAAGCAGGTTATGAGTTCTATGTTCAAGGGACAATTGGTCGTATTTTCAAGATTTTTCAATGACATTCTCCACACCTTATGCAATCTCTCTCAGTTTATCAGTACGCCACGTCAACACCGCGCATTACTCTCCCTCAGCTTTGTCCTTCTCTACTAGTAAGGGAGTTATGCTTTATGTCAGATTGTCGAGTGGAGTTGTCGGAGCTCCACATCTTGGTGCTGAGTGACAAAACTCCATGGTCTTCTGATATTCATCATTCTGAGGAGTTACTTGTTCAAGAATGTCCAACTGGTTTTAGCACTGGGTGTCTCGGGGCAACTATCCCAGTAAGGCTACATGTTCATGACCGGGTTAGGCCGTCTGCTAGGTGGGCCCGTTATTTGAGGAGATATTGTAAATCAAGAAGTCCAAAGGTCTGAGCCCGTGCCAGAAGAATTTATAAGGCATCAATTCAGGGTTTCTCACGAGAATTTTCACACCCTTGTATCCTAGGGGGTATTTAGAGGAGTGGTCAAGTAGATTTAGGGGGTTTTGCAGTGTTCATCTAATGAGTGAGATTAGAGTGCATTAAGACCCCCCCTTTTTCGCTATTCATCACCCCTCTTTTATTTAATTTCTTGTCTCATTGACTGTGCGAGGTTACTACTCAAGCACAAGTAAGTAGCTCTTTGGTTTGCAGATTGATAAGTGAGACCGTCTGAGTCATACCCATGGGATGCAGCACCGTGAATGAGCTAACGCCAGTGATTACAGGAATTAAACCAGCAACAATGGAAAGTTCTGAGGAGAATTGGGCAGCATCTCCCCTTACTATGGGAGGCTCGTCCCAACAAAAAGGCCTGTACACACAGGGAAACCGATGTGAAGCCATGAAAACTGAGAAGCCTGATAAGACTGCCTCAGGCCCTAAGATCACCAATCGAGGAACCTTGAGGCCTAGCCTACCAAAGGTTCATAGTGATCCAAGGGTGAGTTAATTCAGCGGCCTACGAAGCTTAATGTTGCCGCCCGAGTGGCATTTGATGCTCCACCCCACAATCAGGTCTCCAAGACAACATGTCATAAGGGGACGAACCTCCTAGAACCTTGAGGGATTTGTGTGTAACACTAACATAGAATTAATCAGACAAAAAGCAATGAGTACGTGGCCATTTGTATGGCGTTTATGCTTAACTCCACGATGGGCTTCTAGGAGAACATGTCATAGGAAGAGAGACCTCCTGGAGCCCTGAGTGATTTGGTGACACAAAACCAGATAAATGGTGATGAATGAAAAGAAGAAAGAATATCCCCCTCCCCGTTAGTGGATCGACGCATACATAACTCAATACCATCAAAAGGGACAGAGTGACGATGGTTCATTCTCAAGTAAAGAGAGGCACAGTTCACATTATAGTCTCATCAGCCTCTGTCACGCCAGGGACAATCATTGGTGAGCCACTACATAGTGGGTTTGAGCAATTCTCTTCAACGGATGAAGGGAAGTGATATAAAGCCCGAATCCCCTAGGGGGGGTCGCAGCCCCGCACCAACTTTTACAGACGCACAATGGCGATGCTGAAGGAAAGGAAGTACCTCAGGAACCAACAGTCGAACACCAAGAGTGACATACATAGTGAGAGATGGGGCTCAATGCGAGGGCCCATTAAACACTCAGTAAAGTATACATGCATTATAGTTGACGATGAACAGAGGATCCCGGGGAGGGGATTTGATGTCGCCCTGTTGGGCGCGGCCATCAGCCATTGTCGTGAGAACCATCGCATTACTCCCCCCCTCCTAGTGATCCTTGGATTTGGAGTGATTGTAGGACTCGAGGGAGTCCTCAAACTCAGGGGGTGGCACAGAGAAATCAACAAGTTCTCAAGAAATAAATTTACAACACACACAAAAGAGAATTGTCGATCTGAAAGCCATCGATGAGTAGGAGGATGGGTTTTTATTTTCTATTCCAAGAGAAAGGGAATCAAGGGATACAATGAGTAATTCTTATTACAGCAAGATAGAAATTGAAAAATACAAGCAATAACGGGGTAGGGAGTAGTGCAGAAGACCCCTATCCTGCTACCCACCTTCTTTTTTCTCACGCTCTTTTTCCCTCGCTCTCTTCTCTTCTCTATCTACGCTCTCTATTCCTTCTCTCTTTGCTCCACTTGTCTCTTCCTCTTTCTATCTTCTTGTACTCTATCTCTTCTCTTTTTTATCGAGGGCAAATGCCCATTTTTATAGACTAATGGAAGCATGGAATCTATGCCATCCTCACCGAATTGCCAGCCCGCCATCGCCAACCTCACCACCGACTCGCCAGTCCGCCATTAGTATGAGCGTCGCTGACTCAGCAGCAAAGGGGCGCCGCCAACAGAAAGTTCCAACGAGCATTTGAGTGCCACCGACTCAATAGAGGTCATTTTTCATAAGTTTGACATTTTACCCCGAAATTGACTTGGCAAGAGCTTGTCATTCAGAGTAGCCCTGGAGTTGATGCAGTGGCCCAGAATATGTTTCGAAGCCCTGATTTGGGGTTTCCATTGATTTTTGGCATGTGCCGAACCCATACCGATTTTCTCAGGTTTTGCCGTGATTCGGCCTTCGGCACTGTGATTTGCACTGTCATGCTTGCTTTAGAGCCACGTGGGGCTTCTTCATCAAGTGGGCCTTTCCTCAAAGCATTTTCACCCTCACTAGGGATCTGTCAGGTCATCTATGACCCTATTTTCGGTGCTATGTGTACCCAAATTGGGCAACTCAGGTTTCCCCTGATTTAGCATTTGGCACGTCGAATTGTGCCGCCAATGCTACTTTGTGGGCACGTGGAGGGTCTTCATGAGGAGGGCCATCCCTCTAAGCGTTTCCGCCTTGACTGGACGTCTTTGTGGCCACTTACGGACCATTCTGACATTTCATGTGCATGGAGTGGCCACTACATATCATGCTTTTGGGCCTGCTTTACGCTTATAGGAAGTATCTTCATTGAGTGGGCATCCATCTCGGAGATGTTCACCCTCACGGGGTAACTCTTTGGTAATTTGCGGACCACTTCGGTACCCCAGGTGTCCTAATCGGCTCACCCAGGTTTTCTCCCTATCTTGAGGAGCCAGGGACATTTCTTCATCTCAGGGGGCTTCTCTATCTGGTGGGGAATCACCTAGAATATTCTCATCTCAGTTGGACGGGTGTGAAAATGTATTCGGCATGATTGCTTCAATGTCAGTTCATTAGCTCTGACCGTCATACGGCCTTAGTGACCTATGGTAGCTATTTTATCCTGAGATAATGAGATGCGGAGGCTCCGACACTCTTTATGAGGTGACTTGAGGCTTCAGCGGCCTGAGTAGACCCATTGTTGACTTTCAGTTGGCTCCTTCGGGCACATAGTTATCGCCTAGTAATATTTTAGATGTCAACAACACCTTGTCTGGTCAAATGGACACCTCCTCCACCGTCTTGGATACTCTCTCCACCCAAATGACCAACCTGTCCACAGAAGTCACAACTCTTTCCACTAGCCATGATGACTCTCACCAAGCCTTTCACCTTATGAACTACACTCTTGTCGACATCCAGCACCGTGAACAGTCTAATGGAAATGCTCTTGCCAATATTCAACACCACCTCCAGTTTCAAGACAATACTCTTCTTGAGATTTGGTGCCACCTTGATGAGCATGGGCGTCCTGCAGATGACCATTGAGGACCTTCTGTTTCCTTCCCTTTCGTGTCTGTCGTTGGGTCATCTAGTTCATTTTGGTCTATTTTTTTGTATCCCATCCCCTCTTTGATGATGCCAAAGGGGGAGAAGTAGGTAGTAGTTTAGTTTATATATCTATGCATGATGTATGTTTGTATGTCTGCGTGCCATTTGGCATCTGTTTGGCATCTGTCCGTGTCCCTATCATTTGCATTAGAGTCTTTGGAATGTGAGTCATTGTATTGGCATTTGTGTGTGAGTCCATTGAGCCAGCTGTGTAATGAACTTTATGAATGAAATACACTTGGTTTTGGCATACATATTGGATTATTTACCTTCACTTCTTTTCATCAAAATTGGGCATATATGGATTGTTATGGAATGGATGTGAACTGCTGCCCTTCCTCAGCTTCATAGTTCACCTTTTGCTCCCCTTTGTCCTTTAAAGGCTTGGGGATTGCTAGAGTGAGCTCCCCAAAATGCAAGGAAGCATCTGCCAGGTGGCACTCATTTGGGTGGAACGGAGCCTGATCTGCAAAAACAGTATGTTGCTCCCCTCCCTTGGCATACTTAATGCACTGGTGCAGAGTTGATGGGACGACCCAATTCTCGTGGAGCCAAGGCCTCCCGAGCAGCACCTTATAAGATGTGTTGGCGTTGATAATGTAGAATGTCACTTGGGTGACAAAGTCGCCCAAGGCTAACTTGACTTCAACCCGACCAAGTGCCTCCTTGGAATCTTGATTGAATCCCGAGATCTTGATTGCGCTCACCTTTTGTAAGTAAGGTGCCAAGTATAGAGACTCAAAAGTCTTCAAGGGCATGATGTTGATGGCCGCTCCAGCGTCGACCAAGATTCGATTCACATCATGCCCGTTAATCGTTCCCCGCATATATAAGGGGTGGTTGTGGCACGGAGAGGACGGCAGCATGTCTTTGTCCGTGAAGGAGATGTTGGCTGCAAATGCCTCATATGCTTGGACCTGCAACTCTACAACATGGGCTTCATAGGCCGCCGAGTCTTGGAGTATCTTGACAAGAGCTTCCCTGAGATCCTTGCTCCAAGGGATGGCTTCCCAAATGATGACATTTGTTGGGAACCACTTCATATGATGGATGATCTTGCGGTCTGCCCGAGCACGGGTCTTGTCAATTGGAGGGATGATTTCCGCCAGAGTCTTCGGCGCCTGACGAGGCTTCTCCTGCTTGGAAGGGCGCTCCTCCCCATTCTAGCCCTTCGCATTTTCTTGGAACAGTGGTGCCAAAGACTCCTCTGGAGGTGGCAAAGGTTCATCATGTTGGCCCTCATTAGAAGGACCTGCTTAGCTTGCAGGCTCGACTCTGTCAGAGGGGCCAGCCTTGTTTGAGGCCTCCTCGTGCATCGGCAGCTTAGCTGGCTCTTCTTCTTCATCAGAAGAGGCGATTATAAAATTAGTCGCTGAGATGGGGTTGAATCCTCTGTGGGGCTGAGGATAAAAGGGATTCCCCGAACTTGGGTTTTCGGGACAGGACCCGGCTTCTCCCCTCTGAAAATTATAACCCGGTCGAGAGTAAGGGGACCTTCACGTCCACGTCCCCGTCCTCGGCCGCGGCCGCGACCCCGACCATTTCTCCTAGAGCGACGTTGATAGGTCGCCATGGGGACTTGCCTCCGGTGTTATCAGCCGAAGGCGCATTGATATTGTCAGGCGGCGGGATCGCCACCATGTTGCAGGAGAGCTCTTCTCTTTTTCCTTTCTTTTCTTTCTCTCCTTTTTGTTCGCCGCATATAAAAGGGACGGGGGTGGCATGGTCGGGCCTCCGCCACTCATTCAAACTCTCTCTCTCTCTCTCCTTCCTGCGGTGAGGTGAGCGGACCTCCTCCCTTTCTCTTCTTCTGCCTTCTGCGCCGTCGAGCACCACCACTGCGGCCGTCGTCATCGTTGTCGTCTTCCCCTTGCTAGGGTGAGGAGGCCGCCGCAAGAGGTTCCCCTCACTCTCTCTTCCCTCTTCTTCCTCTTCTTCCTCCTCTTCCCTCCTTTTCCTCTTCTTCCTCTGTTCTCTCTTCCTCTTCTCCCTTGACGTACTGGCTAAAGGGAAACTCTGCAGTCCCCATAATTAGGGCAAACTCTGGCTTAGGGGAAACTCTGCAGTCCCCTCTCTCTTCCCTCTTCTCCCTTGACGTACTGGCTATGCTCGTTCGCCATGCCATATGGAGACGAGATAGTCATCCAGCCCGATGCGATCAACCCAGCCTGCCAGATGGCCTAGGGAATTAAATTGTCTTTGTGCCTAGCGGCCCTCTCTTTGATATATAGGACGCTGGGAGATGTTAGTGTTCACTAGTTCCCAAGACAAGCTTGGTATGTCTGCCCACTGCACTGAAAGTTCCGTGTAAAGTGTGTGCTGTAGGTGAGCTAGAAGGGGAGGGGTTGAATAGATCACCTCCTGAAAATTTTAGCGTAAAATCTTAGTTCAGTTGAAGATAAAATATAAAGAAGTTGCAACAAAGTTGATCTTAGAGTCACTCGAACAAGCAGATGCACTGCACGGAAAAACGAATCGGGAGATGAACAACAAGCCACAAGAGAGATAGTCATTTTTCAGGTGGTTCGATTGCAAACCTGCAATCTACGTCCACCCTTTACTCCACGGAGTAAGGCTTCCTTGCAACCAGCAAGAACCAGCAGACTCAGTCTGCGAACAGATGCTGACTAACAGCTTGACCTTGAGGAACAATCTCCTTAACCTTTTGACACACTCAGAAGAAACCACTAGAGGATCTTCCTCCCTTCCTCTGCAACACATAGCGGGCAAACACAGAGGATCTTCCTCTGCAACACATAGAGGGCAGACTCAGAGGATCTTCCTCTGCAACACACAGAGGGTAACAACGCAAGAGATCGAAGATGAAATCAAAAGTGAACAAACAAAAATGAGTTTCAACAAAGATGGAGAATCTGAACCCCGACAGATCAACAGATAAAACTTTAGAAAACAATTGACTCTGGATTTGATCCACGAGTCTGATCACTCTAACTCTTCTCACTCTCACTTCTTCTCTTTCTCTCTTCCTAGCCAGACGGTCACATCAGTGGCCAGAAACGAGCGAAGTTGCAACTCACAGCCACCACCAGAAGCCCTTACCTGAACAGGCTCCTCCTGCACCTTCCCACGACTCGAAGTCGGCGAAGGCCTTAACATTGAGTGCCATCTCGTCCATCAGCCAGAGAAAACTCTCTATGTCAATCTCACGCTCAGCTCCCTCCACATAGGGATGGTCCTCCTCCAGAGGGGGCGAGAAGGTCACCTCCGCCCTAGCCTCTACGGGAGCTACAAGACACAAACCCAGCAAAGCAAGATTAGCCCACTACTATAGCTAAATAGACCTGAAGCAAAGAAAGCAAAAATGACACTTATTCAAGGCTGTCTCTGCCTCGACTTGCCTGCCAGCCTTGAGTCCTCCGGAAGACTCGCTAGTCTCGGCTACTGCAGCCTCTACTCTAGGGCGTTTTTGTCTCGGCTGCAAACCTCCATCCCCACTCCCCGAGGATGCCTCCATGGAGGGGTTGTCTCCCTCTGCCACAGAACCTATCAGTAGACACAACATGACATGATGTCCCAGTGTTATAACCAGAAAGCAACAAAAGCAAAAGGCACGGAGCAAACCAAACAAAGCCATACCTGGGGCCCTGAAGGGGGTTGGTGGCAAGAGCACCAGCTGCTCTGGCTTTAGCGCTAGCACCCGGGCCGCCATCGTCACGGCCTCTCGAATGTCCCGTAGAGTGCAGGTGCACTCAATTTGGGACAAGAACTCCATGGGTCCGGATGACCCGATCGCATGGTCGATATGTCACCGCCAGTCGTCGACTGCTGAATTGGCAAAGCTCCCTTGCGGGAGCTCTTGGTCTAGCGAATCCCTACTCCGGAAGTCGCAATCAGCCAAGAACTGAGCCCACCAGGCCTTAGGTGACCCCGACTGGGACACCTCCCCTCTTATTGTCGGCGCTCTTGCCGAAACCTATCTCAGCGGCTTCAGTGCCCCACCATTGCTCCGGCTCCCAGATAATGAACCCCGGCCACTCTGGGGCCACCGCTCCATGACTCACTCGATCTCTCGACGGATCCGAGCAGCGCGGGTCCTCAGGTACCCCTCGTCCAGTGCTATAGGAGGCAGATCCTCCCTCAGCAAGCGGCTCTCCTCCGCCTTCATGATCGCGGAGGCCTTCTACCAGTACAAGTGGCTGTTCTCAAACCACCACCTGGCGTAGTGAACGTCGAACCTCCCTCGACGTCCCTGTCCTGGCATCGGGAACTTGTGGACACACTTTCCGACGGGGGGAAAGATTTTAAAAGGGAACGGGGTTTTCCCGTGTTTTATTGTGTGCGTGGGCGTGCCAGTCACCGAGGAAGGAGAAAAAAAAACTCTCTCCCTCTCTACTCCTCACTGATGAAAGCCGTCAATCGTGGCATCTCACTGACAGCAACCTCAGCATCACTCCACAACGAGGGCGGCCACTACGCCCCTGAAGGTCGGCCATCACCAATCTCAGCTCTAGTACTCGGCTACGCGCCTCAACGGTCAGTTGATCAACTCCAGCCTTCTGGTTGCTACGTGTCAGTAGCTAGCCGCCCAACTCCAGTTCCAGCCTCCAGCATTGAACGTTCGGCTACCTGCCTCCACGATCGGCCGACCAGCTCCAGCACCGCGGCTACAACGCCTCCGCAGGCCAGCCGCTCAATTCCAGTACCAATTGCTAGCCTCAACACCGTGACTACAATGCCTCCGCTGGCTAGCCGCTCAGTTTCAGTACCAATCGCCAATCCCAGCATCGTGGCCTCAACGCCTTTATAGGCCAGCCACCCAGTCCATGTACTAGCTCCCAGTCCCAACATCGTGGCTTCAATGCCTTTACAGGCTAGCCACGCCAATTCCAGTACCAGCTCTTGGTTCCAACACGGTGGCTTCAACGTCTTTACAGGCCAGCCACGCCAGCCCTAGTACCAGCCCTCAATCTCAACACCGTGGCTTCAACGCCTTTACAGGCCAGCCACACCAGTTCCAGTACCAGCTCTCAGTCCCAGCATCACAGCTACAACGCCTCCACAGGGCAGCCACTCAGTTCCAGTACTAGTTGTCAGTCCCACTAATGCGGCTACAATGCCTCTGTAGGCCAGCCGCTCAGTTCCAGTACCAGTTACCAGTTACAGCATCGCAGCTACAATGCCTCCCCAAGCCAGCCGCTCAGTCCCAGTACCAATCGCCAGCTCCAGCATCGCGGCTACAATACCTCTGCAGGCCAGCTACTCAGTTCCAATACCGATCGTCAGCTCCAACGCCACGGCTACAACGCTCCCGTGGGCCAACTACTCAGATCCAATGTCGGTCACCCATTCAACAGTCCATGTAATATCCCGAATCCTTAGTGGATCTTTGCTGGGTCTTTATTAGGTCTTTCGGATCTTTTTTGGAGAGTTTCGAATCACTTTTGTAGCTCCCAAGTTAAGTTTTACGATCCGTGTGGATTTTTCTCTCGTACTAGTTACAGAACCCTGCGGTGAGTTTACTTCTCACTTCATTGACTCGAGGATGATATAGCTGTGGCGTACTCTTCGCGAGAATCATTTTGGCTATTTTTACATATTTTTCTGAATTAGTGTATTTTTGACTAGGTTTACGGACTTTCAGAAATTAGAAAAATTTCTAATTTTCTTTTTATTTAACCCCCACCCTCTCTCTCCTCACACATATTTATTCAAATATCAGGTTAAGCGTCTATCTACACACGCGTAGTTCAATGATGTGCGACTACTCAGGTAGTCGCCCATTCCTTTACCACTGAAATTCAAAACACATCGTGCATGTACGTTTACAGAGACAACGATGGTTTCATTTCGTTAAGAGGGGTATGAACAGTAACCTAATGACGTTTACAGAGAATTTCAGAGAACTAAAAATATGACTATGTAGAGAAAATTATGAGGAGTCTATTAACATGCTCATGCATTATTATCAGAGTCAGGTTTCATAAATATGGATTTTTAAACATGGATGGATTAATATATATTTCACCAGGAATAGCGACGGTGCGAGAGTCACCCATTAATTAGCGACTAGGGGACGGTCGCCTAATCCAGGGATTAGCACCTGTCCACTCGGGCGCTCAATGTGCGGCCACTGGTCTGGTCGCTATTTTCCCATGCAACAGAAAAATCAAAAACTACTAAAAACTCAAGAACGACGATCATATACACGAGAAGGGAGTCGTGACAGATATATTTATGCATGCAATTATATTTACCATCAACTTGGGTTTCAAATCTTGAGAAAACCTACCTCTTTGGGGGTTGACTGGGAATGACAAACATGAGAGAATAAGAACAACAGCAACTACAACCACAATAGCAGGAATATGAAGGAGATAATAAGAGCAACAGTAGTAGCAATAACACAACGGCAGCAACTACAGCTCGAGCAACGAAACAACTGCAGCAGCAATAGCAGACGAACAAGAAGAAGCAACAGTAGGCTTCTCTTCTCTCGATAGCAGTAGATGAGCAACGGCAGCCGCAGGAACACGATGGAAGAAGAGAGGAAGAAGCAGGTGCTTCTTTATGCCAACAGGAGGAAGGGACGCAAGGTTCCTCCTCATCCTCACGTACTAACGGCAGTAGTAACAGAGCAACCGCAATAGGAGGACGATGTCGACGCAAGGGCTTCTTCGAACGCAGCAGTAGCAGTAGCTGGAGCTCGTTCAAGAGGGGGTTATATATATAAGATTAGAGGTTTAAGCTTCCTATTGGGATCCAAAATCCCACGTAAGAAATCCTAGTTGTTTTAGAACTTTCCCCATGCTAATCCCTTTCTATCTAAATCTGCAGTCGCTTTCCCAAAGGAACTAAACACCCTAAAGTCCATGCAGGCTTCGAACGTGAGTTTTGGGCTTTTGAAAATAACCCACATAATATACATATATGTGTATATACCCTATACTCCCTTGGGCGTAGGAAGGGTTATGGGCTTTTAGGGCCCATTAACTATTGGGTTTTATATTTTAGTCGATTTGGGCCCTTTGTTGGCTACCAGAAAGGCCCTAACGGTCCAGTGATGACCGCTAGGCTCACCTGGTGGTCCTGGACACGACCGCAAGGCCCTGACAGACCTGAAAACGCCCATAACAACAAGAAAATGGAGAAAACTCTATCTAAACATGCACATACACACACCCAACGTGCAAAAAAGTATGAATAACGTGATGGGCACTAGGTGTCCCACCGTGATCGCCAAAAAATAAGGTTGTAGATGTTTATATCACCCCCACCCCCAAAACTATGCATGTATCATATGTGAAGCATGAACGACATGAAAGTATGAACAAAGGGCGATAAATAGATGAGGAAACATACCGTGATCGCCACCAAGGATTAAAAATGCCAAATGGATGAAGAAAGGAGAGGAACAGCGCCGTGTACCTTGGAAAAGATGAAAACTTGATTGCGCTTGGCAAACAAGTGTGGGGAACTTCGTGGGATCAACCTCCTCTCCTTTCAGCCGACTATAGGAAGAGGGCCTCACGTCCTATGCATGCTCTCCTACAAAACAAAGCCAAAACTCATTAGAAACATACACGTGTAGCATCAATCCCATAGTGATAAAATAGGGGTAAAAATTAAGGGAGAACGCATCGGAGGAGGGTTTTTAACCCCTGTGAGAGGGTGCAAAAGATAGGTGTGTATATTGTGATGAGAATAGAACAAGAAGGAGGAGAAAACACGCAGCACAACTGCGAAAATATGCTATGCAATATGGAGAAAAATATAGGTGCAGCAGAAAATTGCAGAGACTGTGATAAAACTGAGATTTGGGAGGACTAGAACTAAGAGAATAGACAATCAAATCAAGACCAGAAAGATGAAAATGAAAGCTAATACTTTTCTCTTCAAGCCAGAGTCGAAGATGTGAGATGGTGTCACAGCATGGCTTCACCCTGAACTGAGAAAGAGCCCCCCTTCGCAATCTGCGAACTGGGTGCTTTATATAGAGTTGCAAAAAAATTCAGAGTTTAAATCCAAGATAAACACCCATATTAGGGGATTTAGATGCACAAAACTCCAAATAGTGGGGATAAGAGTCTTGGATCAATTAGAGTCGATCTGGAAGCTTCTTCTCAGAGAAAATGGATCAAACAAGGTCTCCAAAGAGTCCCACGGCAAAGAAATTGGAGTTCAGGAAGTTCTTGACTCTCTATTCAGCAAATGGTCTATCGCAGGGCCGCATACGGATGAAAACAGTCATGGGAGGACTGCAAGGGAATGGCAAATAGTCTAGGGGATGACCACTAGGCGACAGGAGGCGAAATGAGGACTTTCGGGCACAAAAAGTGGGGTAGCAGTCTAGGGCAGACCGCTACCGACCCTCTGGACAATGTGAAGGCCAACCCAGAGAACAAAGAAAAGTTAAATTAAGGGATCATGTGGCAAAAACAAATAAAAAATCTAAGCAGGGAGAGGATTCTCTAATAATTATAAAGAGGAATAATCTCAATAAGAGATATGATGAAGTAGAGATTGGGGATGGAGACTTAGGCGATTGGGACAATGATCTTCTTCATCATCATATTCTTCTTGATAAGACTAGTCTGACGGATAATCGCTGACCTAAATCTTGTGGGCAATAAGGAAAGCTTCATTATTCAGCAGAATTCGAGCTTAAGTCTCTCTAGAGATAAACAGGAGAGCATTAACATTTAGAGCAACAATTGGGAAGCCAATTGGACCCCTTAACATTTGGCTCCACAAATTTTGCAAAAAAGTTACAAAAGTTGAATCCACAATCAGACAATCAGTAGCAACAGCTCGAGGAGGACTATTGCGAGGAGGGCTTGGAGGATGACCTCGGGGGACAGATAAGCATATTCGAACACCACCTTTGTGACTCAGACGAGAGATGAACTTCCGACGGCTTGAAGATGCTCATAAATAGTTGACCGTTGGAGAAGAGGAGAGTGATAGACTCATAGCACTGACCGCATTAAAACCTGTGAGGGCCTCTTTCTCCTCCAAATGGGGTTGGGGAGGACAGCCCATTGGGCCCTGAAAGGGAGCAGGAGACAAGTCGCAAGGACCTCCGTCGTCCAATGTTCCGCACTCATTGTGATGTCCGGGGACAAGTGAATCACCACCCACCACTGCGCAAACGCCGCTAGGATCGAGGACTACTGCTGCACAATCTTTGGGAAGATTGGAGGCGAGCGAATCTTCCAGGAGAGCATTCCAAGCCGAAATCATTGCCAGATCCAGTGGAGCCGGAGAGGGAGCAAGATCCTTGGTGGTGTGAGGGCTTGCGGTGGCAATGGCCACCACCGTGGATTCCAAAGGATCCAGATCTTGTGCCGACGAATCAACCCTAATCAGGGAATCCAGCTGAGGAAGAACGACTGGGGGCACCGTTTTCGTGATACCCTGATGAGGGTTAGAAAAAGGCTCAAGTAGCACTGTCACTGCTGGAGGGACACCATAGGTAGTGGTCGAAGCAATCACCTTCTCATAAACATCGCCTACAAGATAGTCCATGGAAAATGCCTTGTTCGTCAGCTGCCCATCTTGCATAGACGAAGAGGACGGAGAAGCATTCACGAGAATCACGACTAGCACATCTTGGGCCGCCTAGTATATTAAATCTACTTACTCTTCTCGAACGGCTTACTGTCAACCGTTCATACTTGACTCCGTGACTCGTTACTCGCAACAAATTTACACATTATAAAAATAGTACCACATATGTAAAATAAATTTACATAATTTAAAAAAAATAGTATCATATATGCAAAACAAATTCGTATTCATATGCAAAACAAATTACATAATATAAAAAAATAAATGTGCACATGATTCGTTGCATGTGTACACACGCGCGCGCAAAATGCGAAACAAAAGTGTACTGCTGTTGAAAGGAACTGTATATAAGGCATACATAAAGAAATAACTCACAACAACTGTACGTATCCATAAGGTACTACCATCTCCCCATCCGGGGTCACAATAGGAATAGTCAGAATAAGTGGCGGAGGTGGCGCTTCCGGAGGCACAGTTGGTGGCGACACACGCCGACCAGGAGGCCAAGGCTCCCACTTGGCCTGGACGGGCTCCGGAAGTTGCTGTGGCGTCTGTCCACGCAAGGGAACCTCTCCAGTTGCTAACTGGACAGCGGCCTGCCAGCTCCCTGCTGCAACTCTCCCTACTGTGGCAGAAGTCACGGCAGTCGGTGGTCTAGGCGCTCAATCTCTCCCTGATAAGGGGAGAGAGCTCGCCCGGTGCTGCATGACCACCCTCGCGGCGTCTGCAGGTCCACCCTCTCTGCATCTCTGCTGTACACGTGCTGGAGGTGCAGCGGTGGCACTCGCTGCAGTCTCCAGGGACGATCCCCGAATAGTACTCTGATAGCTCTGCCGTACTCTCTGGCAGTAAGGAGACGCCGTCGAGGGGGCAGCTCCTCCACAGGAGCACGTACAGAGATACTCAGCTCAACGTCATTTTCTCCAAACGATGACGATGGTGGCTCTATCTCTCTTTCCATCTGCGGAGGCTGCACCAAAGGACCTGCGGGTATGCCAGGCATCGCCTGCAGTGGTGCCAAAGCTCTCGCAGGAGGAAAAGAAGGGAGAGAGTCATGCTCTGGGAACGACTCCTCGGAGTGATCAGTGAGCATATCATCATGGTGAGGAGGAAAAGACGGGGCCGCCATTTAATACAGTCCTTTCTAGCACATAAATAGCCAAATGAGCTCAAAATAAAATAGAGAGAATAATACTGACATATCTAAGACGAACCTAGAATAAATAAAGAAATTAAGGTCAGTATCTGGCTTACAATAAATTATGCGGAACTAATCCAACATATCCAGGACAAAACCCAGAGTAAATAAAAACTTAACAGGTTGTATCTAACGTAAAATAAAATTACACGGGACTAACCCGGCATATCTGGGACAAACTCAGAGTAAATAAAAAATTATACAAGCAGCATGCGACTTAAAATAAAATTGTGTGGAACTAATCCAGCACGTCTAGAATAAATCTAGAAATTGCTGAGATTTTCACCAAACCTCTAAATAGTGACAGATTTTCTTCTCTAAGGAGAGAGTTGGATTTGTGTAAACCTACTACTTGCTAATTTTGCTTGGCTCATTGGTTGTTTTTGTCAGGGGGAGTCCATTGTGCATGTCTTGTTTATTTCATAAGTCATAGGCCATCGAGTGTGTGAATGACCCAATAGTATATGAAATGGTGGCATGTGGAAGGACAGATAGAGTTTGTCTGAAAGCACCACTATGTGTGAGAAGATACTCTGCCAGGTACTACGGGTCCTCATAGTGTTCTAGAGTCCATGTGTTGACGGGGAGTGATTGGAATCTATGTGGGATACCCTGTTTAGGATTTTCTCTCTATAAAAACCCAACCCATCAGATGTGCGCGACCATTTGGTTGCCGCGTCGACGCCGTCCTGCTACTGTCACCGTCCACCCGCTGCAGAACGTGGAGGAGTCCGCATCCTCTTCTTCCATCTGTTACTGCCATTGCCGAATGAGGGCGACGTCTGCGTCCTCTTCCTCTTGCTGTTCTCCTTCCTGTGGACGTGTAGTCTTCTTCCCCTTCCTTCTACTACTGTTGGAAGCGCCTGCATCCCTACATTCTGCCGTGGCTGAGCGAGAGAAGCATTGCTTCCACTTCTTCCACCCTCTCCCTGCTGTTGAACGCGACCCATTCTTCCTCCTATTGCAAGCCAAGACTCCTTCATCCTGCAAGTGATCTCCTTCCCCACCATACTCTATTTGAAACAGAGTATTGGTTATTCATTGTTCATCCAACTGAATCATCAACAAGGTAGGTTTTCTCTACTCCTTTGACCCAACAAGATTAAAAACAACTTAAAACGTGTTAAAGCATGCATTGCTACCATGTCTTAACTTCCTATAATGATCATTCACAGTTCTTGTTTTAAAGTGATCAACGTCCATACGTGTTGCTGCTATTTGAATCAGCGTCGAACTCCATGGACGTTGTTTATTCTTGAATATTGCATGCTATTTCCTGATTTCTGAGAATCAGCGCCCTTTTAGAAGGACACCCATTCTATTAAGTGCCGGTGAAATAGGACACTAATACCTGCCTTTATGTGAGTGGTTTACAGAAATAATAGATGTTTAACAGAAATAGCGCCTGATCCGTCAGCCACTGATTGTTGTACGCGCTTGAGAAACAGGACGCTAAAAACCCTATAATATCTGAATGTTTAGTCAACACCGTATATATATTTCCTAGAATAGAAAATTGAACTGCACCTGCTCAACAGAATGCTAATTCTTAATAATGCCTGAATATGTGAACGTTAATCTATTTACCTTATTGAAAAGTTTATTTTCCCCTCCACCCCCTTCACTGCATCAGCCAACTGTCAACCTGTCCCTGCTATACCTAGGAGGATAGCAAGTGCAGCTCTCCTTCATCGGCTCCCCGAAGGTCAGATTAGTGAGTACTCTACTTGGAGATCTTCCCCAGATAAATTCTGGGATTATCTTCCATAAGCCTAGTCCATAGCAGCACCGTCACCACTTGCCCCGATCCCTACAAGCAGCGAGGAGCAGTCACCACTGCAGCGGCTCCGGTGATACCTACATCCTAGGGATAGCAAGAGGCTCTCCAAGAGACTTCGCCATCGGGTTCCCTCCCCTCTAACCCAAAGGATGTCCACCCGCGCCTCATGGGAGCACTGTGGCTGACCTCTCTCCTTCTGGTACTGTCACCGTGAAGAGAGACCTACCAATCAGGTTAGTATGCTCATCGATGCAACCCGTCCACCTTGACACTTTCTTTCCCCTTCCTCTCAGCCTCCAAATGCTATATCAGACCCTGGTATCCTCCGAACCCCCTTCTACGCCCCTTCCATCACCTGGGGATCCTGGTTTGCCATCTCCCCCATTCCCCGAACCTCCTGCCCGCATTGCCCACACCCCGAGGACAGTCTACGCATGCAACCCAGAACTGCATTCCATCGTTTGGGAATCATCCCATCCAGCCGGAGTCTGGCCTTCCTGCATCTCCCTCCCGACACCTCCCCGAATGTTCCAGCACAGGCCCCACCGCAGTAATGATCGGAGGAGCTGACGGTGTGCCTGGAGGTGACCCGCTATCTGTAGAACCCAGTTGAGACAGAACTGGTCTTCTTGGCACCCACCGGCCCGTCGCTATGTGAATCGGCTCCCACGAAGCTACCTCGACGTTCTAGTGGTTCATGACTTGGCCTTGGAAGGCTTCTCCAATGCCTGATCCCTCCCACGATGATCCGACAGATAGCAACTTCGTCAGCGAGTGCTCGAGTGTAGTCTAGTTCAGACCAGCCAGATCTAGTCTACCCCAGGTTTTCCCCTCCCCGCGCCTGGCCAACTGAGCACCCCTCCCTGCGTGGAGGTATTCTTTGGTTGTAATGACTTTTCCCCCACCCCTGAGCCAACCCTCCTGCTCAAGGTGTAGTTTTGTAACAACATAATGCAGGTGAAGCTTCACTGACACAATGTGTGGGTTGTGTTCCCACACTTCCCTGCTCACCCCCGTCTCCAACTGGGGTCGGTTTCTTCAAACTGGCAAGGTAAGCACTTGTCCCTGGCTCCTAATTTTTGTTCATTCAGTATATTCCTATCGCTCCATTGGTGAGTAACAGAGTGCCTGGCCCCGAGGTTCCACCCTTATTGAGTGGCCACCGTGGTGAGAGAGTGGGAGTGAAACTCCCTCTCAGCGCGAGGTCTACCCCGTAGAAACATGTTGGTCCCCGGGTAGGCGAGTAGACAAGAAGGGGGGGTTTAATTGTCCCTCACGATCGATGGTAAATTAAAATGCTTATGCAACAGAATTAACAACTTTAACTATGATTGAAGAAATTAAACTAAGCAAGGTAAACTTAGTCCTCTCAATCTTATCGTTCACACACGATCAAGATAAATAGATTAAGCTATTAAGCACAATGATAATGCAAACCACAACACAAGGGTTTTTTAGGTGGTTCAAGACCATGATAGGCTCCCTACGTCCACCCGTCACTGAACTGGTGAGGCTTCACTTGGTGATAAATCCCAAAACGGAGATGACGCCTCCACACAGATGGGGATAAATCCCAATGAGGAGAACTCTCCTCACACTGTAGACATAGCAACAATGGGGACGAACCCCAAATGCTCTGGATCGTAAGTCTAGTAGCACACACGCACACACACACTCCAACAAACGTAGCACAACGAACCACACGACCATACATAGGCGATCAAACACGACCGTATACACAGACGGTCACACACACGAATATCTCTAGTTCAGAAATAAACACAAAATCAACAAATGGATGTAATAGACCCCAAATGATCTCTCAAGACTAGAACAAGGAGAATATAGCAAGTGTAAAGGTTCCCCCTTGCTAAACGATCCAGCCATTCTTCGATTGTAGACAGATGATGGAGATTTTGACGTCTTCTTGATCCTCTTTTCAAGGCACTCTCTTTTTCCTTCTTCCACGAGCTCCAAAAAGCCCTTGGAGTAGATGAAATCCACCTTGGCTTGAGCTCTTTCTTCCTTTCTCCCCTTTCTTCACCTACAAGATAGAAACAAAGAGCACATAAGAGTTTTTCCTATCAAATTCGTAGCTCATATAAGCATATATATAGAAGATATGTAAAGGCCATTATAACCCTTCTAGAACCCTCTAAAAAGACCCTAATATGACTCTTAAGAACCTAGGGACAAAAGGGTAAAGGTTGGAGCACAAATAGATTGGGTTTAGAGGATTTTCAGATTCATGATTTTCAATTTTTACCGCAGACAGTCGATCGAAACTTTGGGATGGTCGACCGAAATTTTACAGACAGAAGGCTCCCCATCACTAGGGATTTCAGTCGACCGATGCCCTATCGGTGGTCAACTGAAATTTGGGTTTTTCTCAAATTTTATGCATTTCGGACTCTTAACCCCTTGGCAGCTCATTCACGTCTAAGGCATCAAACTCATTGATCTTGGAGGGTTTATTTTGAGGATCATAACCTGCAAAATCATAATAAAAATGATTAGAACTTTAGCTCAATAATCCATATGATAAGTGCCTGAGATACATACATGAAAACCCAAGAACTCGGTGCATGAGAACACTTTGAAGCACAAATGTTCTAAGCTTAAGATCAAGAGATATTTCCATGCATGTGGACAAAGTATGAGTACCATTTAACCAAATCTACCAAGATTCACATGTGAGCATTCAACAATCATGTATCAAGGATTATGACAACACATATCAAGCACATTCTGTCAAGATTCACAAAAGCCCTTCCATTGCATTCTAGGCCACAAAAATCATAATAAGAGTATGATATGAACATGTAAGTGAGTAAAGGCTAACATAAAGAGTTTTATGTAAAAGGCTTAACCAAAGGTCACTATCATGACTTTTGAAACCTCTTCAAAAATATGCATGGGATGCATTCATGAACAATATAAAACCGTTGAGACCATCATTCATCTAAATCACAACTTCAAGCACATTGGAGCCCAATCTTTCTCAAACAAGAATCACTTTCTTAAGCCATACACTTTATACATATATGAGCATATACAAGAAGCATGTAGAAAGTCTTCTAGATTCATGACCCAAATCTCATATTAAAGAAATGTGAAACACATTCTCAAACTATCAAATCCTCAACTAGAGATGTGATTATTTTGACATGCATATAAGCAACACATGTGAGCATCATAAAATCTAATTTCACCAAATTTCACATGAGTTAGGTTAACTAACTTTCAAGCTCACATTAAGCACATTCACTTGAATTTTCAAAACCAAATGGCCATGAGTCCAAAAAATGAGTATGCATCATTCAAATCACATTCATCAAATTTCAAGTTAATAGGTTGTGTACTTTGCAAGCCCAAAAATCTTGTGAGGAAAATGCATGAAAATACCCAACTAAGGCCTTGAAAACCTATTTGATGAAATGCATGAATCATTGCGGGAGTTGACATCCCTAAATCTATGTTGGGCCTTAGGTGCACCCAGTCCACTAGCACCGAAATCCATAACTCTAGCAGAATAATAATGTCTAGATGGCCCTCAAATGGCCTACAAAAATAGACACAACTTAAATAAAAGAGAAAATAGAATCTAGATGTCTCCGAGCCATAACGAAGCCTGTGTGACTCTACGAGTCCGTCGTCGGTGGCTCGTCTGTGAGGCCTCATGTCGGTCTAGGCATCTGGTGTCCTCACCAATCCTCCCCGGGTGGGAGGAACTCGACGCCGCCGATCGAGTGAGGATCAAGGTCGCTATGATATTGCTCCAGCAAGTCGGGGACGAGCCGCTCTAGCTCTGCCCGCGTGATCCACGTGTCGTCGGACGTGGGTCGTCCCCTCCATCACACTAAATAGTGTTGCTAGGCGCCACTCCTTATGGTGGTCATCTGCTCATCCAATATGTGCTCTATCTGCTCGTGCTGCCTCTATGGTGGGGTTAGAGGTGGACACTCTGAGATGGGGTCACTCTCAATGGGAGGAGAAGGCCCAAATGACTCACTAGGTATCACCACTGGGTCCCAGTAGGCTGTCAAATCTAACACATTGAATGTGGAGCTAATCCCGTAGTCATCTAGTCGGTCCACAACATAAGCATTAGACCCAACACATTTCAGCACTCTGAAGGGACTGGTGCCATGGGCCTGTAGCTTCTTCACGGCTCTCGAAGGAAATCGTTCAGGTCTAACCCTAATCATGGCATAGTTGTCCACGTGAAACTCGAGCGCTCGTCGATGCGCATATGCTAAATCCTTATAGTGCTCATTGCTGATCTCAATGCGATGACGAATGTCATCATGCAGACTCCTAATACGCTTAGCAAATGTGTGTGCAGACTCTTATACTCGTGCATGCATGGATAGAGGGACTAAATCTACTGGCATCCTAGGCCTACGTTCTGTGACTATCTCAAATGGGCTCATGCTCGTAGACCTATTAACCAAGTCATCGTAGATGAACTTAGCAAATGGCAAAATCATGTCCCAATCCCTATTGTGATCTCAAACCAAACACCTCAGAAGGTCTCCCAAACTCCTATTGACCACATCGGTCTGACCATCGGTCTGGGGATGATAAGCTGTGGAAAATTTGAGGTGTGTGCCCATCATATGCCATAAGGTCTTCCAGAAGTAGCTGGTGAATCGGATATCTCGATCCGACACAATGATTTTAGGTAGCTCGAATCTGCTCACCACATGGGAAAAGAATAAACGGGCGACCCTGCAGGCATCCGATGTCTTGGAGCAAGGAATGAATATGGCCATTTTAGAAAATCTATTCACCACCACAGAGGAAATGGACAATCACACAAGCAATCAGATAAGGACACAGTGAATTTTAAGGTGGTTTGGGACCACAGTTGGGTTCCCTATGTCCACCCTCATAAAAACTTGGTGAGTCTTACTAAGCTGCAAATGCAGCAACACACACGGGGATAAGTCCCCAACAATACATTGATACACAACTTAACAGGGATGAACCCCCCCCCACACACTACCGGATGGCAGCAACACACATGGTCGAACACGCTGTGGAGACGCAGCAACACACAGGGATGAACCCCGAGTCAAGCACACGTTGCTAAGACACAACAAAATACTGGGACAAACCCCGAATCAAGCAGACATGCTACAAAAACGGAGCCACGGGCACACACGCTGTAAATCATAGCAAATCAAACACACTCAAATGTGTACACCACACAATCTAACCACACACAATAACTATCATTGTTTATGCAAATGTATCTATCAAGATGACATTAATTAACACATTGTTTTCAGATATATCAATAGAAAATTTGGCAAGAATAGTTTCCCCCTTTATATGGCTCTGCCTAATGCTCAAATAGCCGCGAGGATGACTAGATGACGATCCTGCATGAAGACCAAGCCTTGAACACAATCTAGAATGGATGAAGTCACTCTTCTCCTGCCTCTTCTTCAGGCCTATTCTTCCTCTTGTGATGGATATCTCGATGCTTCTTGGTGTCGTAGATGGATGATCACGATTTCAACATCATCTCCTTCCTTTCTTCAATCTGCTCATCTTTCTCTTCTTCTAGGAAATCCAAAAATACTTTGAAGTAGATGAAATCCCCTTCTCTTCTTCTTCTTCTCTCCTTCTTCCCTTTCTTCTCCTACAAGATAGAAAAATGTTAGCACATTAGGGTTTTGCTTCTAAAATTTGAAATAGATGTATTTATATAGCTTAGGGTGGTCAAATGACCCATCTAACCCTTCTAGAGCATGTTAAAAACACCCTCATAGGCGTAGGAATCATTTGGGGGCAAAATGGTAAAGTTTTCAAAGCTAAATAATGGGTTTAAGGTATTTTCGCAAAGCCCGTCTGGAATGGGTCGAACCTTAGGGTCGACCCTTGACCTTTCTCAAGACTACCTAGACAGCAATCTGGACAGAAGGGGTCGACCCCTGTGCAGTTTTCTACACAGAACACCTTAATCCAAAAAATTGGATAAAGGGGGTCGACCCCTACTGCTTCATGCCTTCCAACAGCCCCCGATAGCCCTGGACCCAGTGAGGGTCGAACCTGGGGGTCGACCCCTACCAGTTTGGGTCATAAACCATCATCAAACCTCATTTAATTCAAGCATTAAAAGTGGAAGAAGATTCTTAGGCAGGGCTATTACTGGCCAACCCTAGAAGAAGATTGTTCCACCTATGTCCGTAGGTGTCTTCAGTGCCAACTCTATCCCGACAAAATCCATGCTCCGGCTTCATCTCTCCATTCTCTCTCTACTCCTTGGCCATTCTCCATGTGGACTTTTGATATTGTTGGCCCACTAGGTGATCCTAACGCTCAGACTAAGCAAAAATCTTTTATCCTTACCGCAACTGAGTACTTCACCAAGTGGGCAGAAGTTGAAGCATATGCGAAAATCAAAGCCACCACAGTTTGCCACTTCATCATAAAGAACATCATTTCGTGGTTTGGAGTGCCAAGCGACATCATCACTGACAACGGGCCTCACTTTGTATCACAAGAACTCTAGGACCTCTTTAAGAAATTTCATATCTCATATTATCATTCATCACCATACTACCCCCCAAGGCAACGGCCAAGCCGAGGCCACCAATAAAACCCTTCTTAAGAAAACTATCAGGAAATTATCAAGAAAACTTGCGAGTCACAAAAATTTGCTGATTGGGCCGACAGATTGGTAGAAGCTCTATGGGCTTATCGCACCTCGTCCGTACTCCCACAGGGCAAACCCCTTTTGCTCTCACTTATGGGATGGAGGCGGTACTCCCGTATGAGATTTTAATCCCTTCCCTGAGAGTGCAGCTAGATAAGGAACCCAATCTCGAAGAGCGTCGAGAGGCGTTGCTAGTCCAACTAGAACTGTTGGATGAGAAGAGGCTTAACGCGGCCAATCTTGTTTTTGTTTATCAAAAATGCGTCTCACGATATTTTCAAAAGAAGATCATCGAAAGAAAATTTCAAGTGGGTAACATAGTTTCGAAACGTAAATTCATTCGAACATTTGGTCCTGGGTCTAAGCTGCAACCCAATTGGGACGGTCTATTTGTAGTCAAGGAAGTTTATCCTGGGAACGCCTATCGGCTAGTCAACGCTGAGGGAGAAGAGTTGTCTCATGCATGGAACATGCTTTACCTTAAGCGTTTCTACCCCTAAAAAAAAGGAAGAGAGTCTGGTTAACAAATAACTGGGTAGCGAGGTAACCTTTGCCTTCGTCATTAGGGAAGGATTCCTTAATACAGTGACCACACACAACACGACACCCCTTGGTTAGGGTCCCCTTTTTTGCATAACACCGTTTCACCTTCAGCCATGCTCGGGGGAGGTGAAAGTCTTTTGCTTCTTTCCTCTTTGGCCAAGTGTAGGGGCAAGGGGTTGGTGGATTACACAACCAATCTAGGCACTCCCCAATATGGGAGAGGTCTCAAATAGGGACAGTCTTGACCCTCAAAAGAATGTCTGATAAAGATCAGCATATGTCAATTTCCATTATTCAGATGTGAGATTCTCATTGTCAGAATTTACCTCATTGTCATCAATCATCAAGTATAAATTCTGGACTAGCTCGTCCAACTCATCTTCCTCATCCTCGCTCTTGGAGTCTTCATCATCCTCATCGCTCCAAGTCACTTTCATAGCCGTCGACTTCTTTCCTTTTGCTTTCTTGAACTTTTTCTGAAGCTCGAGACACTCACCTTGCATATGTCTGGCTTTCTTGCACTTATAACAAATAATTTCATCTTTCTTTTCTATCTCTCCTTTCTTGGCCAAATTTTTCTTCAGAAACTTCTTTAGAAAATTTCCTTCTGTCCATGCTTTTCTAAAGTATTTTATTGCTTGTCTTGTAATGAGAGCCATCAACTCTTCTTCATCGCTGCATGCACTAGATTGACCATCACTCTCTTCAGCAGACTGTGGGTATGCCTTCAAATCAATTGTCTTGTTCCTCTTACTCTCTTCTTCTGTTCTCTTGATGTTGATTTCATAGGTCATTAATGACCCAATCAGCCCATCCACAGTGAGTGTCGTGAGATCCTTCGAATCCTTGATGACGGTTGCTTTTGTATGCCACTGTGGCGACAAGGACTGTAGAATCTTCCTCACTAACTCTTGGTTCGTGTAATCCTTTCCCAATGCTTTTAGCCCATTGGTGATTTCACTCAACCTAGCAAACATCTGTTAAATCATCTCATCGGGCTTCATTGTGAATAGCTCGTAGTCACAGATTAAGAGATTCGCTTTCGTTTCCTTTACTTCTGATGTGCCTTCATAGATTAGTCTCAACTTCTCCCACATTTCCTGCGTAGATGAACACATGGAGATGCATGAGTATTCATTTGGATGTATAGCACACTTGATGATATTTATAGCTTTAAAATTAGAACAAGACTTTCAGATGTGTTCTTCAGTCCAATTGTCCTCATCATCAGGTAATTGATAAGGACCCGTACTAACGACCCTCCAAACATCATATTCCTATGCTCACAGGAACATAGTCATCCTGTTCTTCCAGTATGGGTAGTCTGACCCATCAAAGAAAGGAGGTCTATGCATAGAATGTCCCTATGGAAGCATTCCCTTACTGGCCATATCCTAAAGATCTTTTCTCGACAACCGTTAAGTTGATGTAACAATAGAGACCCGCTCTGATAGCAGATTGTTGGCCCATAGATAGCGTGCAGACAAGAAGGGGGGTTGAATTATCCCCAAATCGTAGTGACAGATTTTAAAATTAATTGTAGAATCAAAAATATTATGGAAATTGAACTAAACTAAGAAGAATTAAGCTCGGTATATTGATAATTTCAATTTTTAAAAGGTTAAATTGTAATTTGAGGTAATTTTTTAAAAAATAAGAACAATTAATTTTTAAAATATCGCTCGCCACTCACTCACTCTCTCCTCACTCTCTCGACATCTCTCTCTCTTCTCTCTCACCCTCACACGTTCTCTCTCCTCACTCCCCCATTCACTCGGTTCGCAGTCCAAACAGACCCCAGTCGACGCGTGGGAGGTACCGACGGGACAGGCTCGACGCGAGGATCGTGTCGGTACCCTTCATCCCTCGGATCGTGGAGTGTGGAGACGCATGCGAGCGGAAGGACGGCGTGAACCCCGTCGCCCAATCTGCACCGATTCGCGATCTTCGCCGCGCAAGAGGTAGGGGAACAGACTCCTCGTCTCGCTAGGAATCCGTTGACGTCTCATGCGTCGCCATCTGTCGCCATCTTCATTATTTTTCGTGCAATTCCTATTTTGGATGATTTTGGGCTAAATTCTCAATTTACGTTCCTCTCTTGATTTCTAGTCCAGACGGCCGCTGATCGAAGCACGGGAGGTACCGTTGGATTGGTCGCGTCGCGAGGATCGTGTTGACGCCCACCTTTCCTCGATCCGTAGAGCATGGAGCCGAGCCGGGCCGGGAGGCGTCGTGTCGCCCTCTCGCCGGATCGACATCGAATCGCCGTGTTCATCGTAATCCAGGTAGGGGGATGGATTCCTTACCTCGTTATGACACCGCCGGTACCACTTACGCCGTGGTCCGACGCCCTTTATCTCATTTTTCATGTATATTCTTGTTTAGTCCATTTTATTCCTTAAATGCTTGAAATTATCTTCATGGGCATCGTCTTTTAATTCTAGTGGCATGCGTAGGCTTGGGATGATGGTATGGTATAGCAGGATGGTTTGGTTTTATGTTTCCCCGCGGCCCCCGTCGATTTCGATCGATCGGGAGGGCGTTTCAGTTCCGACCTCCGGAGTTCTGAAACCTAGGTGACATAACGTGCCTCATCCAGTGCGTTATAGTCATTTGGCGCACCCCTAGAGGTGCGTTATATCGTCTGTAAACTGTAAGTTTTCTGTGGATTTTCATGTTCGGGTGGCTTTAACGCGCCTCGTCTGGTGCGTTATTGCCCCTGTCTGTTGAGTTGAAGGCCTGTTGCCTTTAACGCCCCTATCCTTGTGCGTTACATTCGTATAATGTCCCGCTCTTGGTGCGTTATATTCCGTGTTTACTTGTGGATTCTGGTCATTCTGGTGGGCAGAACGGCCCATGGGAGGTGCGTTATGTTCCTATAATGCCCCACCCTTGGTGCGTTATAGCCCTTATCAGTTGTGTTGTGCTTTCGGCTCAGGGGTTGATAATTAAAAGCTGTCGGCCCAGGGGCCGATGATTGGAAGCTGTTGGCCCAGGGGCCAATGATTGGGAAGCTATCGACTTGGATGTCGATGATTGAACAACTGTCGGCTCAGGGGCCGATGATTGAAAGCTGTCGGCCCATGGGCCAATGATTGGGAAGCTATCGACTTGGATGTCGATGATTGAATAGCTGTCGGCTTAGGGGCCGATGATTGAATAGCTGTTGGCCCAAGGGCCAATGATTGAATAGTTGTCGGCTCAGGGGTCGATGATTGAAAGCTGTTGGCTCAGGAGCCAATAATTGGGAAGATGTCAGCTCGGGGGCCGATGATTAAAAAAGTTGTCAGCTCGGGGGCGGATAATGGGGTAGCTGTCAGCTCGGAGGCCGATGATTGGACATCTTTTCGGTTGAAGCCCCGATGGTTGAATATCCGTCAGTTTGAAGCCTCGATGGCTAAACATCTATCGATTTTGACGCCCCGCTGGCAGAATGCTTGTCGGCTTGAAACCCCGATGGCTGAACATCTTGTCAGTTTAACGCCCCGTTGGCGGCATGCTTGTCGACTTGAAGACCTGATGGCTGAATATTTGTCGGTTTAACGCCCCATTGGCGGAACATCTTGTCGGTTTAATGCCCCGTTGGCAGGATGCTTGTCGGCTTGAAGCCCCGATGGCTGAACATCTTTCGGTTTAACGCCCCGTTGGTAGAACATCTGTCAGCTTGAAGCCCCGATGGCTGAACATATTTTGGTTGAATCCCCGATGACTGAATGCTTGTCGGTTTAACGCCCCCTTGGTGGGATGCTTGCCGGCTTGAAGCCCCGATGGCTGAACATCTTTCGGTTTAATGTCCCGTTGGCAGAAGATCTTGTCAGTTCAACGTCTCGATGGCTGAATATTCTTCGATTTAATGCCCCGATGGCTAGACATCTTGTCGGTTTAATGCCCCATTGGCGGAGCAATCTTCGGTTTAATGCCCCGACGGTGAAATGTTTATCGGCTTGAAGCCCCGATGGCTGGACATCTTGTCGGTTTAACGCCTTGTTGGTGGAACAATCTTCAGTTTAATGCCCCGACGGTGAAATGTTCATCGGCTTGAAACCCCGATGGCTGAATATTCTTTGGTTTAATGCCCCGATGGCTGAGCAATCTTTGGTTTAATGCCCTGATGGTGAAATGTTCATCGGCTTGAAGCCCCGATGGCTGAACCGTCAACTTGGACGAAGGGTCGTGATGCCAACCATGTGAGAGGTTTATTGGGCGGATGGCTGAAGGCCGAAGGTAAAAGACCACGTCTGCCTCAAGACCTTCTTTCCAACTCTACTTTGATGGGGCATCAAGAACAGAAACTACTTTAAATGGACAAGTCAAAGTCCGAGCAGGGGCCAGTATTGTCCTGAAGTCACCTGAGGGCGAAGTGGTATACACTTCATGCTCAATAAATAAGCCATGCACCAATAATGAAGCTGAGTATGAAGCTTTGATAATCGATCTCTAGATCACTCTCAACATGGGAATTCAGATGCTTCAAGTGTTCGGCGACTCAATGCTGATAATAAAGCAAATGCAAGGGGAGTTTGAGGTGCGGAAGCTAGAACTAAACCCTTACTGTCAAAAAGCACTGTGCCTTATGGCAAACTTCTACCATATTGAGCTCAACCATGAGGGCCGGGGGCATAACGCCCAAGCTGATGCCTTGGCAAAATTGGCCAGTTCACTACCAATCCCGCCAGATGAAACACTCAACATTGTTGTGATAAATCGATGATAGGTTCCCAGTGTACTAGAGTCATGTCCAGAGGAATGTGAGGCTAATGTAGCCGAAGAGGCACAGGAGCCCGACTGGAGATAGCATCTGATGCAATGGTTCCTCCACCAACAACTACCCAAAAGTAAAGATGAAAGAATGAAGCTTCTTAGAACTAAAGACTCCTATGAGTTCAGAAGTGGGACGCTATTCAGAATCATGGCAGATGCCCACAAAAAGATTCTGCTCCGCTACCTATCCACAAAGGAGGCTTGTGAAGTGATGAGGGAAATACATGCTGGAACAGCTGGGGCACACCAAGCTAGACCAAAGATGAAAATTGAAATCAAGAAATTGGGCTATTACTGGCCTACCATGTTTGAAGATTGCTATCAATTCGCAAAGTCATGTCAGAAATGCCAAGAGCATGCTGTTGTGCCCAGGAGGCCCCCTGTACCCCTACACCCAACAATTCCCAGCTGGCCCATTGCCCCTTGGGGAACTGATGTGGTTGGACCTCTTCCAATCTCCTCAGCTGGACACAAGTATATCTTGGCTATAACAGATTATTTCTCTAGATGGACAGAAGCTATAGCACTCAAAGAAGTGATTGGTGAACTGGTCACCAGATTCATCAAGCAAAATGCCATTTTCTGGTTTGGTATTCCAAACCGAATAAATTCTGACAATGGAAGCCACTTCAAGAATCAAAAGATATATCGACTCATCGAGAAGTATAAAATTGATTGGCAGACCTCCACCCCTTACAATCCGCAAGCAAACGGATTGGCTGAAGCATTCAAGAAAACCCTATGCACACTCCCTGCCAAGATTGTCAGCGCCCATAAAAAGGGGGGAGAAGATGTATGAAGCATTGTGGGCATATCGTACTATCTACAAGACGGCCTGTCGTCATTTCTCTTCTCCTCTCTCCAATCAACCAAAACAAACACCCAAAAATAAACACCAACCAAAAAAACATTCATCCATTTTGTGGGTGATTCTCTCGTTTACACCTACTGGCGATGATAATCACAGAACTGTAGCATATTCTCCACCGCGGGTCGGCAAGGTACAACTGGAGGGAGTGGCAATGCGTGGGTGGCCATCAAAGACCGAAAGATATCGGTAAAAGACTCCAGCAACGGAGAACAAGGAGCCCACTTCGGGCAAGGCGGACACTGAGGGGTATGGGGTGGAGATGGTTGTGGCGGTTGCGTAGGCAAGGGTGCGCGGCTAGTGGACGACATCTACCTACTCGGGGTGTGGTATTCCCTTGATCGGAGGTGGAGGCAGATGCAGGTACACGGAGACGAAAGGCTGACTCGTGGAGGGTTGATACATGGAGGTTTGATACGTGGAGGTTTGATACGTTGAGGTGGATGTGTCGTAAGGTTGACTCATGGGGGCATAGGGTTGGCTTGTGGAGGGTGAGGTGTAAGTGGAGGTGGACGGTGGAGAAGACTTGGGGTCGAAGGAACTTTGGAGTTGTTGACGAACGAAGTGGGCTCGGCTATAAAGTTACTACCTGGAGGTAATGTCATTAAGGGCTAAGATGAACCAGTACTCGGGCACTACATTAGATATCAACATCTTTATTTGTTCCCCCTCTGGAATGTGCTCCGGGACTTGCGCGGTGAGGCGACGCCAACGGTCAGCAAAGGTCGAGAACTCCTCTTTGGGCTTCATCATTTCGTGGGCCAGATCCACAATAGAGAGCTTGGGCCCAACCTGGTCTTGATACTGCTGAATGAACTTGTCTTGCACGGCTTGAAAATTCACAATCTGATCTTGCGACAATGAAAAGAACCAATCCTGAGCCAGGCCTTCCAATGACAGACCAAATAGATAGGCCATCAGGTGCTGGTCGTGTCGAAACTAGGCCGACTCATAAATAAACTCCTTTAAGTGCACATACGGGTCACCGACTCCACCATGACGACGATATGCGAGAATTTGAGAAGATGGCAGAAGCCGGAGATTTTGAAATACGAATGGAACACTCAAGGAGGATTTGGGATCAATTCAGCGTTGAAGTTCATCAAGCTAGCGTTGGGCTTGAGCGATCATCTCCGGGGTAGGGAGAGATCGAGAATAATGTGGGTTAGCTTGAGCAAGAGGTTGTGAATTTGAACGAGGATTATGATATTGGGCCGGATGAGTGGATCCGGGCTGAGAAGAATAAGGAAGGCCCATTCCGAGAGTGGAAGGATATGTGGGCCTGGAAGAAACATGAGGCATCTTCTCTTTTCATCTCATTTTGTTTTGTTTATTTTGTTCTATCTCCCTGCTTCCCTACTACACATGGGCAAGGATATGGATAATGCATCCATGAATGGATGTGTAGGAAGTGAACAGCGGGATCATGCAGCATCAGGGCTTAGGCTGGCTGCTCCAATCAGAAGGGTGCGTCGACGCACTATACACAGTACGTCGATGCACTCTTCATGCTAGCAAACTTCAAATTACATTTGCATTAAGGATGATTAGGCTGAACTTATGCATTGAATGCATGCAGAAGAAGGTGTGAACTCCAAGAAATGTGTGAATGACTTCCCAAGCTATATGCTCATAGTACACAAGGGTCCAATCCCAACAGTGGGGTGCTCAAGAAATATTTTTTGAATTTGTGAATCAATGCACACATGGTGAGGATGAGTGCCATATGGGAGGGCTAGCAGGCTTCGAAAGGGAGTCAACCCTTGGGATAGAGGGGGTCGATCCCTATGCAGATTGTTGTAAAGGGTTGGCCCAGGCAGAAACATCTACAGGCTTTCAATTCTGATTTGATCTCCTTGGAGCATCGAGTGCACGAGGGACAAAATGCTATATGCAACTGTTTATAATGAAGGAATCTGATTTAGTTTAAGGATCTTCTTTTATGTTCTTCATTGCTTTTCTTTTATCTTGTTCATCTGAATTTCTTTCAAAGTTTTCTGAAATTAGAGCCGATAGTGCATCTCCTTTTTTTTTTGTGTGTTCATCTTCATGTTCAGCCGCCCTCTTGAAGGCTTGGTTATGATGTATTCTTTGGTTTGTTGCATATAAGCTAACATTGGTTGATATCTTTTGTTCAGCGATCCATGCATGAGGTTCTATAATTCAGCCCACATGCCATTGTTCTTTTATGTCATTGATCTTTGAAATGCTCGGCAAAAATCTGACATCACCTCCTCTAGACCCAGAGCTTTAGGGGGTTTAAATCAGGTATGCATCTACGGAGGAACTCCGGGATGGCCCCAGACAAAAGAGGTTCGCACGAAAGTAGAAACACTCAAGGATGCGCACATAAGCAGCAACATCCTAAAATCTAAATCAAGCACAAACACCTCGAGGACTAGCCTATGAGGGGCTCCTATGACCCAAGGGATCCCACGATCCCGATCTCGAGACGTGGTTTAAATTATTGCCACATTGCACGGCCATTAATATTCACCCTTTTCAAAGAGATCGCCCAGGAACCACGCTATAAAGAAGCGAGCCCCTGGAGATCTAAAGATGATCAAAACTCTGAAAGCCAAAATTTATAAACAAAACAGTCAATTTTGGGATTAAATCTCATATTTCTTACAATAAATTATATGCCAAATTTAGCAAGTGCAAGTTCTGGCTCGAGGAAGTATCCTTCTTGGGCCATGTGGTCTCGAAGGATGTGATTTCTGTTGATCCTTCGAAGGTTAAAGCCGTGAAGAATTAGGAATGACCAACAAATGCATCGGAGATTCGAAGTTTCTTGGGTCTAGCTAGTTACTACCGGCGTTTCATCAAGGACTTCTAAAAAATTACTGTTCCTCTCACCAGTTGACTCACAAGAAAGTACCTTATGAGTGGAATGAAGACTGTGAGAAGAGTTTCCAAGCTTTGAAGGATCTCTTGACCACTGCTCTAGTCTTATCATTACCAATTGAAGGAGAAAAATACGAGGTATATACTGATGCTTCTGGTATTGGCCTCGGGTGTGTATTGATGTAAAATGGATGAGTCATTGCATACTCTTCCCGGTAATTGAAGAAGCACGAAGAGAACTACCCGGTGCATGACTTAGAGCTGACCGCGGTGGTATTTATCTTGAAGATCTGGACACACTATCTCTACGAAGAATTATTCATTGTATACTCCGATCGCAAGAGCCTCAAGTGTTCATTCTCCCAAAAGGAGCTAAACATGCGGTGAAGGCATTGGCTCAAATATCTCAAGCATTTTGACTTCACTATATAATACCATCCTGGCAAGGGTAACTCCGTAGCTGATGCCCTTAGTCGGAAGTTGAGAGCAATATTAGCCAACTGCATGATCCAAGAATGGAAGCGGTTGGAGGAATTCTCTAAACTCAATATTAGCACTGGCAAGCAGAACGAGTGTATCACTCTATCCCATATGAGTCTACATCCAGATTTACTACCTGAAATTAAGAAGCTACAAGAAGAAGATCCCAACACTAGTAAAAGTAAAGGACAAGCTGGATGAGAGACTTAATTTCAAGCTGGCACCCGATGGAAGACTGTTATTCCATGAACGGACATGTGTACCCGACTGTCCCAAGTTGAAGAAGAAGGTTCTTGAAGAAGCTCATCGATCGAGGTACACAATCCACCCTGGAGCCACCAAGATGTACCAATGCTTGAAAAGAACTTTCTGGTGGCCTAATATGAAAAGGGAGGTGGCGGACTTCGTATCTCACTGCCTGACATGCCAACAAGTGAAGGCGGAGCATCAGAAACCCGTCGAAAAACTACATCCACTAGATATTCCCAAGTGGAAGTGGGAAGACATTGGCATGGACTTCATCATGGGTTTGCCTAAGTCTAGGGGTAGACATGATGAAATTTGGGTGAGCATCGACCGCCTAACTAAATCGGGTCATTTCTTGCCTATCAAAAGTCGATGGTCAACTGATATCCTTGCTGCTTTATATACCAAGGAGATTGTTAGATTGCATGGAGTTCCTATGTCCATCGTATCTGACCGAGACCCGCGCTTCACTTCCTATTTCTGGAAAGGGTTACAACACTCTCTGGGGACGAAACTTAACTTTAGCACTACTTTCCACCCTTAGACAGATGGTCAGACCAAGAGGACAAATCAAGTTATTGAAGATATGTTAAGGGCCTGTATTATAGATTTTGGAGGTAGTTGGCATAACCACTTATCCCTAGCCGAATTTACTTATAATAATAGCTACCAAGCCAACATCCAAATGGCACCTTTCGAGGCACTCTATAGTAGAAGTTGTCGATCTCTAATATGCTGGGACGAAGTCGATGAAAAATAGATTCTAGGCCCAGATATGGTGAGAGATACAACCGAGAAGATACATCTTATTCGAGAAAGACTCAAGATAGCATAATCCAGACATAAGTCATATGTTGACAATAGAAGAAGAGATCTAGAATTCCATGTTGGAGACCATGTTTTCCTCAAGGTCTCTCCTGGCTGAGGTATTAAAAGATTCAGTGTTAAGGACAAACTTACACCGAGGTTTATTGGTCCATTTGAGGTATTGGAAAGAGTGGGCGAGGTATCTTACTGCATTGTCTTGCCTCCACAACTATCAGAGGTGCACAATGTATTCCATATTTCTATGTTGAAGATGTATGTGCATGATCCTCTCCACGTCATCGACCACACTGACTTGGTGATATAGAAGGACCTTACCTATGAGCAGAAGCCAATGAAGATCCTCGACCGAGAAGTCTGAGTTTTGAAGAGCAAGACTATCCCTATGGTGAAAGTCCAATGGGATCGATGCTTAGAACAAGAAGCTATATGGGAAATCGAGGAGTCTATGAGAAATTTTCAGAACTATTCTAGTCCGTAAGTACTTCTCACCCTCCATGTCCCCATATATGTAATTAAATTTGGGGACCAAATTCTTTTAAGTGGGGGAGGGTGTAGCACCCTGAATAAAAAAATAATAGAGAAATTTAAATCTTTTCCTAAATAAATAATTGAAGGTAAAATCAAAAGAAATATACCTTACTAGGGCCCCTATATAAATATACATCACTAGAGTTCATCGTATAAACACCTGTAGGGAAGTTCTCACTTTTCCAACAGAAGAGAAAGGGTGCCCCCTTCTTGGGCGCCATTTAGGTGAATGAAGCCCTTCTGCAAGGGTGCTATTTCCCTTCACAGCCAACCAACCAACTGTATACACGTATAGATATATATGTCTCTTTTAAGGACTCCACCAACCAATCATACGTGTAAAGACTAAACACTCAACATATCAAGCAACCAGGATGGGGTTTAAAACCCAGAAGTAAATAGCGCCTCTGATCTGGGCACTATTCACTGAAGGGCATCCCTGATCAGGGCGCCATTCACACTGCCTTTTCAAAAATAAAAAAATAAAAATGGCTACAAGATATAGCGCCCACATGCATGAGTAGTATTCACGTAAATAGAGACTCTTACAAGAGCGCCATTTCCCTGCCAACAACCTGCCAAACCGACTGCCATTATGTCATCCATTCCAGAAGTAAACTTGAACGGCTCCTTTTTGCTGGCAACGTACCCTTTACTCGACAATGGATTGAAGCATTAATTGCTTCTTTTTTCCTGGCAATGGACTCTTATGTTTTCTTTCCCTATAAACAACTCCCTCCATCCAACGTAGAAGACCTTACTGTCAACCTGCTATACTGTCATTCCTGCCACTGAAAAGAAGGTTGCCTATGTCTTTTCTCGTCTCCATCTGCAAAAGAGAGATCTTAATTTTTCTCTTCACGTGCAGGAGACGGGAAGATAGCTTCATCCCACATACCACGTCCTGCTGCTGGGAGCTTGGCTGCAGAGAACGTAGAGGGCTAAGATTCTTATTCTATTCTATTATTATACCTCGTTAACCGCACCAAAAGATAGGTGTTCTCAAGATCTAGCCTAACTCGTAGTTAATATACGATAACATGCATGCTAGCCTATCTTTTCCACGTCTGTAAATTTAGTCATCTCAGTCAAGGGTATATTAAAAGGCTTAGTGAGAAAGTTAGGCTACGCCTATCTGGAATACTAACTCTTGCGTGAGTAGATCTGTGATCTCACCTCTGCCAAGTACCCATCTAAGCAGACAAACCATATTGTGTATAACCTGTGATCTATTAAAAAGGGCGCCCAAGGGGTGCCTTCATTTCTTAAAGGGCGCCCAAAGCCTGGGCTCCATTTCTTGAACAGCCACTTTGTAGACAGACGTCATTCTAATTCCTATAAATTGATAAATTAAATAAATAAACTACTACAAGGTCCAGTACATCTCATGTCCAAATAAAGTACAGTCAACTGAAAGAAAAGTACAAGTACGTGGGGCATACCCCGGCTCTGGCAACTGGCACTAACCCTGGCTAGTAGAACCACACTGAAACTCTACCGCGCCATCCAAAAACTCGACCTCACATGAAACACGGTGAAAATATGCAAGGAATGAGTCTCATTTCATAGGCTCAGTAGGGATCCTGCGGACCCCCGCCTCACACGAAAAATAAGACAAGAAATACAGGCGAGCACGGAAGGTAGCGCTATCTATCATAAGTACGATAAAGTCAACAGATAGTAATAAATAAATGATAAAGTCAACTACACTACTGTACCGTACAGACCAACCTCAGAACATCAAAACACGAGTCCACACCTGCTAGGAGACAGGAGCACTATCCACAAAAGAACGACCGGATGCGTCCCCTGATGTCTTACACCGCGTCGCAAGCGTCTCCCTACACGCCCTAGGCAGAAATTGAGACACGCCACAAGTACCACAAACAAGGACTAGCTGGGGTCACGCTCATCAGCATGCGTCCTAAGCCCCCAACTACATGTGCACACATAGACTATCTGCTCTAGGTTGGGTCCTCTAGCTGGTTTTCCCCCCAACCGGACTCGAGCTGCAAAGGCAATGGGCCCTACGGTAAACCAGCCTAAAAACCATCTCTTACTAGGTCACGCTCTTCACCACTCCCGAGTGGATCTGCACCCACGTGCGCAGGAAAGTTACGACTAGTGGACAGGTCACTGGAAGAGTAGACTCTCGAGTCATGAAAAAAAACATCTGAACTAAACAAGTACAAGGACCGCTCCTCGTACCGACACCGACTCACAGTGACACAAGCCGAGAACACACCTCCCGGGACCCCACGGCACCCTAACACATGGCCCCCACATGATGCCTAGCATCTGTCAGACCACGGGTCAGCAAGTGGGTCGAGGTCTACTCACCCAGAACTCGAATCACTGGTTAGATAAACCACAGTAAATGGGCCACCCTGGGCCGTTCCTGGGTAAACAGACGGTCGATGTACCGCCTCATACCTCAAACGGTTCTGAACAGACTGTTTGATGGTCTAGCATAGTCACCCACGAATCACTTAAAAACAGGCATAAACGGTCCAGAATGTGCTGTGTAACATATATATTGTCCATCAATGAACCGCTCTAGAGAATGAACGGCCTCCCAGGGGCCGCTCAGGCCGTGGGCAAGATGAGAGGCTACACGGTTTCCCTGGACCGTGCAGACACACACGGTCTCACCTAGACCGTGGAAGACATTGAACGGTCCCACCGGAAGGACGAACCCGGGATTTCACGTCTATAATCTTGTCGAGCTCCTCCTCCTCCACTCTCTCATCAGATGCGAACCCTGTTCCCGGCACTCCTCCTCCGCCGCCGCCGCCCCCTTCCCGCCCACATCTACCGCACCGCCATGTCGACCGCAGACTCCTCGCTCCCGCCCATCACCCCCGCTGCCACCCGCGTCGGCTGGATCGGCACCGGCGTCATGGGGCGCTCCATGGCGGCCCACCTCATCTCCGCCGGCTACTCCCTCACCCTCTTCAACCGCACCCCTTCCAAGGCCCGCCCCCTCCTCGACATGGGGGCGCGCCTTGCCGACACCCCGCTCGCCGTCGCCAGGACCAGCGACGTCGTCTTCCTCATCGTCGGCTACCCCTCCGACGTCCGCCGCGTGGTGCTGGACCCCGAAGCCGGCGTGCTGCCCGGCCTCTCCCCCGGCTCGGTCGTCGTCGACATGACCACCAGCGATCCCTCCCTGGCGGAGGAGATCGCCGCCGCCGCGGCGTCCGCGTCCTGCGGGGCCGTGGACGCCCCCGTCTCCGGTGGGGACCGGGGGGCGCGGACCGGGACGCTCTCCATCTTCGCCGGGGGGGACGCGTCGACCGTCGAGTGGCTCGCGCCGCTGTTCCGTTGCATGGGCACCGTGCGCTACATGGGGGGGCCCGGGGCGGGGCAGCGGGCCAAGCTGGGGAACCAGATCGCCATCGCCACGACGATGGTCGGGTTGGTCGAGGGCATGATGTACGCGCACAAGGCCGGCCTCGACGTGGGCCGCTGGTTGGAGGCGATCTCGACGGGGGCTGCTGGATCGAAGTCCCTGGATCTGTACGGGAAGAGAATACTGGAGCGGGACATGGAGGCGGGGTTCTATGTCCACCACTTTGTGAAGGACCTCGGAATCTGTTTGAAAGAATGCCAGAGCATGGGGATGGCGCTGCCCGGGTTGGCGCTGGCGCAGCAGCTGTACCTGTCGCTGGTCGCGCACGGGGAGGGGAACTTGGGGACGCAAGCGCTGATCTTGGCGATAGAACGGCTCAACAACACTCGTCTTAGTGGAGGAGGGTCGGCGTCCGGCTGAGCCGCGGTATGTTCATCCTTTGTAATAGATGAGGGTTTTAGATTGGGACTTGGTAATTTGATTATGTGACATGTCAATCCTGTGAACTGCGGAACTTTGTATAATATGGCATTCTTCCCAATTTATCTAACTTCTTAATCTGTTTGACGCAATCTGTATCTAAAACAAGTTCTATGTCATGGTTCTCTACAGTGCTATTTCTAAAGAATTGGTAAGGATAAGAGGTAGGAGTGGAGGAGACAGTTAGTGAAGTTCACAAATAAATAAGCATTGAAAGAGGAAACATTCACTAAGACAAGTAAGTGAGGAAAGCAAACATCATCCTTCAGCTTCACAGTGGGCCTAATGGACAAAATGAATTCCACGGGGATGGTCACCCGGGCGTAAGTACGTCCCCGGAGGTGATCATTCCCGATGATAGGGGAGTGCCTATGCTAACTTCACCTAGCACATCAATTGATTCCAGCAAAATGTCTAGTTGGGGAAAGACTGATTAAAAAGATAATTCAAGCTCCGTCGCCAAAGTCCGTCTTGGACATGCTGACATAGGTAGGACGTTTGTCCAATCAGGGGAATTTGGGGTAGAGAATGATATTCATAATGCAACTAGGTATTTGCTAAAGATCAAGTGATATGAAGGGTTCATTTGCTTAAGACTCAAGTTGAAGTGCCGAGCTGGTGGAGCTCAATTTGCCATTAAGATTCATGGGAAGCGAAGGAAAATGCGGAATGCTCTTCCTCCCAAAGAATAGTCAAGGATTTGACTATCTTGAATGGGCAGATGGGCATGCAATTTGCCCCTAGTTTGGGTGCTGGTAGCAGTGCAAGTATAAATCCCCTGGTGGGATGGAATGAAGAAAGGGGAGTAACCTTTGGGGTTCGCAGTTGAGGGGTAGTGATGAAGGAAAGGAGATGGTGTGGTATGGGATGCAAGTATCGGGGAGATGCCCCTCCATTTTTTAAGATTTTTTTTATTTTTTTTTATTTTTTTTGGGGCCAACATCTGGCAACTGCCCATGAGACATCACAATAATGAAGAAAGGGATAGGCTCTTTCTACAACCTCCCAGGTATATTGAGCGCACATCTAGGTTGATTTGGGCCTCTAGACTCCTCGAATGATGGTCTCGCTGGTTAAGATTTATTTTGATGACAATGCCATCAGGCCAAGCTTAGGCTCCCAATTGCTTCCGACCGTGAAGATACACCCAAAAAGTATTCAAGGTAAATGATTTACCCGACCCGAGTCTATTTCCTCACAACCGTAGACGATATATGATGGAACACCTTGGAACCCTAACGGCCAACCGTGCGACGCTGACCCGAAATCAGACGCCGTCGCACCGACAGGTGACGCGCATGCATTGACCTAAGCCCGAGATTGATGAAAGAAGAACACTAAAGGTGGATAAAGACATTGACATACCAGAAACATGGAGATTTCTTGTAGCAAAGACTTTTGGTTCTTTCAGGATAGATAATCATAAAGTGTGTTTTTGAAAGATGGCAACAAGTCGTTAACAGAGTTGTATCCCTCGGAGTTTTCGTCGGATTCTGAGTCCTTAAAATAAAAATGGAAAACTGGGCTTGTAGTTGCTAAATCCGGCCTTATTCTTTTCCCGTCCACGGATCCTGTCAGATAATTCTGTGACGATGAACTCAACAATAAACTCACCATTGGGTTTCGTAACTTGTACGAGAGAAAAACCCACGTGGATCATAAAACACAACTTAGGACCTACAAAAGTGATCCGAAAGCTCTTCGATCCAGATCCGAAAGAATCCAAGGTGTTACATCCTCCCCCCTTAAGAAATTTCATCCTCGAAATTTAAGGAGCTAACAAGAAGAACCAGGGAAGAACAAACCCAGAATGCTGGCAAAGCCAACACCAACACTTAGAATTTAACAACATAAATATCAAAAAACACAATTCAGAGGGACACTGCCAGACCACAATCACAAGTACACGCTCTGGATCTCAAGGAAAAATGATCCACAGAATGAGCATGGCACACAAGTGAACACAAGTCTGACACCTCTGAAACATGGCAACGTCGATTACGTCTCACAGGAAAGGAGACACGACCCATGCCATGAAAACATCTACTGATAAAACACACGGTAGATACAACAAACATCAGCTTAAAAAAGGAAGCATAGTCTTCTCAGCTGACAGCTCCAAATCATCGGCTTCAGCACCAAAAACAACAACGAAACCTGGCACACAGGATGCCAACGACAGCACTGGACCATAAACACAATCGAGTCAGCCCTCACTCAGACATTACATCTGATTCGAGTCACATGCTAACTCTGCCATAATAGAAAAGTACAACAAAGCTAACCGACAAGACCTTGGTCCTCACAATGCCAAACCAGATTCACAAGGGACTCCTCCCAAGCTTAACACAACCGCCAACAGACATCAACAACATCAACAGCAACAGCACTTGCAGAATCCTAGCTCTGTACTCAACACAGAACCACGGAACACAACTGCAAACTGGGTCACATCAAGGTACAATAATAGTTGAACACATGACTACAATGTACTAGTCATGCAGTAAGCAGCTTACCAATAAGGACCCACAACAACCATAACAATAATCTTAGGAAACGCATCTCAAGCACCACGATCACGTCCCGAGAACACAACACCCAAGAAAAAGATTACAAAGGAGTAGTGGGTACTCAACCAGCAAATATGCTGACAGATTCTCCAACTCTCAGAGATGCCAGTGCCAACACCAGAATGCTTCCAGCAATAGCACGGCAATAAACAACATCAAGGCACACATGGCCAAGATGAAGTCACATCGAGGAAAATAATCTTTTCGACCGGCCAGAATCTTCCAACCAACGATCCTCGACCCGTGGGTTACCAGCCCACACGCTTCTGCTGCGCACTCATAGCTTTTCGGTCGCTTACAGACCACTTCGGCATTCCGGGTGCCCTGATCGGGTCATCCAAGTTTTTCGCTGATTTAGCCTTCGACTCCCTATTTTGAGGAACCAATGGCATTTCTTCATCTCGGGAGGGGTTCTTTATCAAGTGGAGGAACACCTGGTACATCCTCATCCCAGTTGGACAGAGTGTGGAGATGTATCCAGCATGATTGCTGCGTTGCCGAGTCCATTGGCTCTGGCCGTTATTTGGCTTTAGTGAGCTGTGGTAGAGGTTCTACCCCGAGATGATGAGATATGGGGTCCCCGGTACCTCTTATGAGGTAACCTGAGGCTTCAGTAGTTTGAGTAGACCCATCCTTGACTTTCAGCCGACTTCTTCAGGCACATGATCAGAGTTCGGTAATATTTTAGACGTCAACAGGCGATGGCTAGAGGTTGACCAATGGAAGCCATCGTTAAAATGAGCAAGCTAAAGCCATGGAGTCGACTCCACATGGTTTTGGAGTTGACTCGGTGTGAACTTGGCAAGGCAAGACATGGGCCTTTGATAGTAGTGAAAAATAAAGCTCAAGGGTGACAAATGGTGCATAATAGTGACAAATGGAACATTAAGGGTGAAAAATAGGTGAAGGGTGACAGTTGGTGTGACAAATGGAAGACGCAGTTGAAATCATAAAGGGTGGAAGAATGGTGTCGACTCCAAAGTCATTTGGAGTCGACTCGGTTGCAACTTGACGAGGTGAGACACAAACCTCCGATAGCAGTGGAAAATAGCTCATAGCGGTGAAAAATGAAGCATAACGGTGACAAATGCGGCCTTAAGGGTGAAAAATAGGTGAAGGGCGATGTCTAAGGAATACAAGGGTAAGCCAACGTTAAGAACGTGCAAGATGAAGGCATGGAGTCGACTCTGCTTGGTTTTGGAGTTGACTCAACATGGCCCCTTTTTTTATCGTTATCACACTGCTATATTTATTAATTATCATTTTAGGGTTTTTCTTCTTATTATTATTTTTTATCATTTTATTGTCATTGGGTGATAATGGTGACAAACACATGGTAAGGGTGGTAAGCAGCCTACAAGAGTGACAAATGGGTGGGTAAGGGTGACAAATAACTTTATAGTTGTGACAACGGGGTGGCTAAGGGTGACAAATAGCTTTATAGCGGTGAAAACAGGGTGGCTAAGGGTGACAAATAGCTTGTGCGGCTAAAAATGGACATGAGGAACAAAGAAGCAGAGTTGACTCCAGATGATTTTGGAGTCGACTCCATATGACTTTTATTATTATTACTATTATTATTATTATTATTATTGTCAGGATGACGTTTTGTTTGATTTGTTGGCTTGATGAGGAGGAAGGAGCCGAGGGTGCAGACAACTCGACAGGACTTGTTCTTTTCATTCCCCAACAAGGTTTGGACCCGTATTTGAAACGGGAGACCTGGCAGCTAATGAAGGCTATTTAGTGTCGGTTGGACTGTTGATTTCACGGTCCCCCCGAGGATATCCAGTGACAGCTATGCATCAGATCAATAGCTATCTTTTTTCATCATTGATTTCTTCAGGAGGCTCTTCGAACAACTTCGGCTCGTGCCTCTGGTGGTTACGCCAAATGTCATCCCCTTGACGCTTGTTCTTAGAAGCTACAATTGCATGGTCTTCTTACATCCACAGATGATGCAGTCATTTTATTATTCGTTGGACATTCGTCATGCATTTTTTTTAACAGCCCAAGGTGGGTGCACAGGAGAGCGCTCACACCATCAGAGAGGGGATGAATGGTTCGCTCCACCATACCAACCCCACAATGGTAGTTTCTTATTTTAAATTTTCTCTCTTTTTTTGGTGTCTGCCCCCAGAAGAGGACCTTTCCTTTCTTCTTTTCTTTTTTTTATTTCTTTTTTTTTTTGCATATCTTGTGGCATTTGCCATTCTCCTTTTGTTGGCAAGCATCCGCATTCAAGCTATGCGGACCCATTGGACATTGGCTTCAGCCAGATTTATGAGAAGCAGTCAAGGCGACGACACTGCATGGGGCTGCTCTTTTAAGGACAGGTATTTGGTGAGGGCGCAGTGGATCCACCTTATACTCGCCCATCTGTAGTTTGCCCTTTTTTATTAGGTCTTCAATAACGTCCTTGAATACGTAGCAATCCTCAATGGGATGCCCCAACATTTAGTGATAAGGACAAAAGCGTGGATCGTCTTTTCTTTCGACATCGCCTAGTTTCTTTGGTTCCGGAAGAACCACTTTGCCATGTTCACGGGCCCACTCAAAAAGAGCCCTACTCTTGTCCTTCAGAAAGGAGTATAGTTTCATCATTTTACCCCTTAATGAGGGCCCTTATTTCGCCGGCTCGGCAGAAGATGCCTCTTTTATTTTCTTGTTCTGTTTCTCGAAGGCTTCAAAATTTGAGGCCCAACTTTCTTCTTGGGCCAAGTGTTTGCCAGCTGGCTCATTCTTTTGGCTTGGGGATATCAAAGCCAGGCAGAGCCTTGCAAGAACTGCTTCGGCCTTCGCTGCAATGTCACCCAGTTGTTCGAAGGTCGTGACTTCAATGTCTGACCCATCGTAGAATTTCTATTCTCAAATTTTCTTTGCAGATTTGAACAGAGTCTCCATAGCCCGGTGGATGTCTGCACCTCTCACGAAGATTCCTCCACCTTCATGGCCCTCTCGTAGTACCGGACGCTGATCAAATCCTCTTCCTCACTTCTTTCTTCTTCTCTTTCCCTTTAACAGATTACCTCGACAGTGCCCAGGTAGCGACGTACCAAAATCTTCTGTGGTTCATCTAGAAGCCTCCATCTTTCGAGGCGGCACCACCGGCTCCAATGACGACTCCCCTACCCAAAGCCGCAAAGAGGTCCAGGGCGAAGTCTCTAGTGAAAAAGGCATTGGACGTTGCCAAGGCGACCGGACAGCGGGAGGCCAAGTGGCGAAAGACGGAGGTCGCCAAAGCTCTTACGACCACTCCCCCGGTGCCTCCGATCCAAACCGAGCCAAGCCAACCTGTAGGTTACGCTCCTCAGCTACTGGCGTCCTTGAGGACTCGTCTTCATCTTGGGACAGGGCCCTAACTGACATATGTCTCTTCTTTCAGCTGCCCCGGAGGAACCAACTCCAGCGCCTGGTCCAGATGTTGGTGAGGCCATGGTTGTAGCAGAGCCAACTCCTACCCTGACTCCCTTTCCAAAGGCAAGGGGGAGGTCCCAGGCGGAGTCGCCTATAAAGAAGGCGTTGGCCGCCGCTAAGGTAGCCGGGCGACAGGAGGCCGAGCAGAGAAGGGCAGAGGGTGCCAAGGCCCCAACGGCTGTCTCTCCAATCCCCTTGATTTCATCTTTCGAGGAATTCACAGCAGCTCAGGCCGAGCCGAGCTAGCTCATAGGTTAGGCTCTCCGGCCACTGGTGCCCTTCAGTATTCAATTGCTTTCTAGGACAAGGCCCCTTACATATGTTTCTTGTTTCAGCTGCTACGGAGAAGCCGGTACCTACCCCTACCCTTGGTGTGGGTGAAGCTGTAGCTCCCGGTGTAGCATCATCCATCGAGGAGATTGCCCACGCACTACCTCCGACCATGGAGGTCGAAGGTGGTAATCATCTTTGCTGGCGTAGTTATCCTTTTCGCCTCTCATGGGCCTATATGCCTTCATCTAACCTGGATCACCCCTGTTTGGCAGGCCCTGTCGTAACAGTGCCTGAGCCGATGGCGGCCCGCGAAATCCCCCCGGTGGCAAAGGTATATATGAGGAAGAAGCTAAAGTCCGGGAGATCCCCGTCGCCAAGCCCGCGTAGGGACGTGCCGGCTGTCAGCCTTGAGGCGAAAGCCCCCTCGTCAGCGAGGGACAAACCCACTTCGACCGAATCCTCGTCAAGCGAGAAGGTTGACTACGACTACTCTTCTGATGAGGTGGCTTCGGGCAAGGACATATCTAAGGAGTCTGGTCCCCCTGAGCTGGTCTTTAAGGCCCCTACTGGCCGGCTCTTTGAGCCTGGTGGAGACAGTAATCTCCCGAAGAAATATAGAAGGAAAAGCCTCAACTGCTGCTGGTCACACATCCCTCGGGCTCGGAGCTTCTGTGTCACCCATCCTAGATACACATCCAGGTCCTCTAGTGGTCCTCGTACTACTCTTGCTAGTCCCATCGCGACACTGATCCACCCAAGGGGGAGGGTGGTCACTGGTTGCTTGGACCGGGCCAGCTACGGCCCGAGCAAATTCTCAACCTCCTCTAGATAGTTTTTGAGCTCTTGACCCAACACCGGGTTCCTGGCCACTGGCAATCCCATCAAGTAGGCCATGTCCTTAACTGTGGGGATCATGTCCCCACGGCATCACAAAAGCTCTGCACCCGTCCACCCATCTCTTACGTAGCGCCACCAGGAAGGTTGCATCGACAGGGAAGGGTCGAATCCTGAAGAATGGGCCAAAACCCATTCGATCCACTCGGCGCCGCAGCTCAAGAGGCAAGGCATGGTACCAAGCCCTCACTAAGTCCCATGATACCCGAGCTCTAATCCTTCGCCAGCCTTGCACACAATAGAAAGAAAACAAAGGCCCATTAGATCTTCCATTCCCCCAAATCACTCCATCGCCTGTAACTATTTTGAAACTTCACTGCCCTGAGAGGAGGGCGGCCAAAGACTTGGTCGCTTACCTCCTTGGGCGGCCAGAACGCCGGCCACCCAGTCCATCAGTAGACGGTCGCAACCCTGGCCGCCCACTGGCCGATCCCCCACAATCCCCAATTCGGCATTCCATCACCCTGTCAAGCCTCCATCCGTAACAAATCAACTGAATGGACATTTAGCGATCATGGGATTTACTTGTCTACGCGGTGCTTCCTTCTCTTGGTCGGCTTCAACTCTATCTGAACCTTCTTCTTCCTCTTCCTCACCATCGCCATGGTCGGCCGGCCCCTCTTCCGGGGTAGCCGCGCCTCCATCCCCTTAATCTTCTCCACTCTCTTCAACATCTGGAGAGGAAGTTGCCGAGGAGGATGGGCTTGCAGGGGCTTCCACTTCCTCTTGCTCCTCACTCTCACTTGAGGATAAGGGATCCGGTTCAATGTCAAGCCGAGCTCTCCTTCACCCCAGTGCCTCAATCTGGAAGATTGGATGACCCAAACCTCACCCACAGGATGAAAGAACACTCTCCCTGGCTCTAGCTCTTGTAGGCTCCCACAAAACGTCAAAGACGATGGCCATTCAAATGAGGAGGCCGGCCACTTTTTAAAACCCCTCAAATGCAGAGGGCGGCCAAGGCATCGGCCGCTGAGCCTCAAGTGAAGATGACCACAACCCTGGCCGCCCTCCCCCCTATTCAACGAAAAAAAACTAGTAAACATATGTTCAAGAAAAGCACATATATTGCAACCTTGCAACGTATGAGTTCATGAAGCAACGATAAATATTTTTCATTTCTATTCAACACAAACGACACAATATATTGTAATCATCAAAATCATTATCAAAGACAAAGAGGGGAGTGCTACAAACCCAACATCCTAGGGACAGGAGGTTGTAAAACTGGGGGATTAGACAAATAAGCCTTCAGATCCTCGTAAGCCGTTTGACAATCTTTGTTCCATTCAAATTTGACCCCTGTCTTTAACAGTTCGTAAAATGAGCGGCACCTTTGAGAATGTTGCGATATAAATCTTCTAATGAATTGCAGACGCCCGATCAACCCTCGAAGCTCCTTGAGATTCTTAGGCGGAGGCATGTCCATGATGGCCTTTGCTTTGTTAGGATCAATCTGGATCCCTCGTTTGCTAACTATAAAGCCTAGCAACTTCCCTGAAGAAACTTCGAAAACACATTTCTTCGGGTTCATTTTCAGCTTGTACTCCCTAGCTCTCTGCAGCACCTTAGCTAGAATAGCAGGGTGTTCCTCCTTAGTTCTCGACTTCACCAAGATGTCATCCACGTAAACTTACATATAGACATGCATCATATCGTGGAATATGGCCATCATTGTAGTTTGATAAGTGGCACCAACGTTCTTCAGACCGAATGGCATCACCACGTAGCAATACGTGCCCCAGGGCGTAGTGAAGGAGATTTTCTCTTGATCGTCAGGAACGAGACAGATTTGGTTGTAACCTGAGTATCCATCCATAAATGATAAGGCTTCATACCCGGCGGTATTATCCACCAAAACATCTATATGAGGCAGCGAGAAGTCATCTTTGGGACATGCTTTGTTCAGATCCCTGAAATCGATACAAATGTGTACCTTTCCGTCCTTCTTGATGATAGGAACGATATTTGCCACCCATTGGGGATATAAGATGACTCTAATGAACTTGGCCTTATGTAATTTGTCCACTTCTTTCTTCATTCTTAAGGCCACGTGGGGGTGAAATCATCTTAGTTTTTGTTTAATGGGTGTTGCCCCTGGTTTAAGCACTAGTCGATGTTCCACCAAGTAGGGGTCAAGACTCGACATGTCCTTGTAAGACCAGGCAAAAGAGTCACCGTACTCCCCTAGGACTTTGATTAAATCAACTTTGACTTTTGGAGAGAGATTAGGGGCGATAATAATGGGCCTGGGGTCCTCGCTAGTTCCTAGGTTTACTTCCTTCGTAGGTTCATCCACTACTGATGATGGCTCATCGAACCACTTCAGACCTTGCGCATATAGGTCGGTAGTGTCATCTATGTCACATTTATAAACAGCTAATTCACCCCCCCTCTTGGGTGTCATTGATCGTGGGACTTCATCCCATAGCCATCATCCATCACTCCCTTGCCATCCCTCACCCATTCCCCCTTCCATAACCCCCCCACTCTGCATCCATCCCTGGTTCTAGGTCGCAGGTGGTAGAGAACCTTCAGCTTGCAGAGCGTGACACAGTGACATCTTGAGGCTTCAGGAGGCGCACCATACACCGTTATAAAGGTCATCTAAAGAGCTTTCCAAAAGTTGCGGTCTCGCCTCCATACGATCTCCGAGCTGCCAGTGAGATCGATTCTTCCCCGACTGTCAAGACCACTCAGGCAGCAAACTAGAGCCCCAGAGAAAGTTCAACCATGGCTATTCCTTTGTAGATCTGGGCGTGAATCTTCACTGAGAGATTCCTCCATCACTCCTCTATCATCTCCAAGAAGCAGCACTCTGTTTGACATTCTGAGCAGCCATTTCTCATTTTTCTCCCTTGGGTGTGTTGTTCTGTCCCCTCTGGGACTGAGAAGACACCTAGTCACTATTCGAGACCTCACTGCTAACCCCGACCTCCGCTGACATCTCCGTAGGTCTCCGTTCGAAGAGGACTCGACGATGAATCCATTGGTATCAGGAACACATGTGGTGATCTTGTCTTCTTGCTGCATTAGTGCTGAGACAGTCTAAATCAATGACCTAAGTCACTATTCACAGCCCCGCCCCAGCCAACGCTGGCCACCAGAGCTCCTGCCAAAAACTCATACTTCTTCCTGGGTCAGTTAAGGAAGATTTGCCACTAGTCTTGTTGAAAAAGGAGTTCGGGAGCGACCGCAGTAGAGACAACATTGCCCATCTGTCCCATGTTCCAGAGAGGGGACAGAACTAACGTTGGCCATTCATTTAGCTCCTAGTTCGTCTCTTCCCTCCCCTGCCTGGCCGACTTACCACTCCTCCCTGTGTGGAGGTAGTTTTGGATGTAATTTCAATTAATCCCTATCCCGAGATCCCCCTCATGCGAGAGGTGTAGTGTTGTACTTCTCTGATTTTCAGGTTAGAGCTACACCGATGCAGCGTGCGGGTGCATACCCACGCTTCCCCGCTCGCCTCATCTCCTACCAGGATCGATGTATTCATGCCGATCAGGTGAGCTACTGAACACTTCTCTTTGCTGGTTTCCTTTGCTTAATTAGTATTGCATCTTAGCGCCATCGGTTGTAAGAGAGTGTCTGATCCCGAATTGGCTTATATTTGAGTGATTACCGCGGGCGAGTTGCGAGAGAGCCATTACATCCCACACCTTCAACGTACTGGCCGCCTACAAAAGTGGGCATCCCTGGACCCTTGAGGGGTTCAATACCAAGCTAGCCAAGCCCTTGGAACCTCAAGGACCAACCTCAGACCCTCATTCTCATCACCAGTCCGCCTACGGACCCAGGTGTGTACGCCACGAGTGAACCCGCTTGAGTGAATCCACCATTCGGTTTGGTTGCTTGCATAGATAGGTCCAATGGGCATTGGTCGAGTGGCTTCCACCCCTAAGGTGGTGTCACATCAGTGGTGGGTTGGTCCGAGGCACCATGGACTTGGGGTCCGTCACACGAGGAGGGACCATTTGGGGATATCTGTTGTATCCCTGTGGTTCTGATGACGTCAAACAATATGACTCATTGTAGTATCATGTCATATGTGTTGATACTGCATTTAGTGTTGATGGTACATTTATGTGGTTTTGGTGAAGTCCAAACACTATTGATGTTGCATTGATGGATGCATTCCATTTTTTGATGACATATTTACTCTTAAGATGATCTTATTATATGTAGAAGATGTGTGTTGAATTCTCCAAAGAACAGGCTAAAAGCCAGTTAAAATCTAAAGTCAATACATAGTCAATAAGAAAAGTCAATATGGTCAATGAAGTCAATGTATAGTCAATGAGAAAAGTCAATAGTCTTGTTTGGCTAGTCAAAGTTCCAGACAGTACAAGCTATACTTATGGTTGACAACAAGGTCGATGCATATCACCTTCAGTTAATTAGTAAGGTCGATGCATATCACCTTTAGCTAAGAAGTAAGGTTGATGCATATCGACTTGAGTTAAAGCCAGTTAAAGCTGGGGTCGATGCTACCTTGCTGTCAAGGTCAGAGCACCTCTTGCTAGCACCAGCCAAGGTCGGTGCATCTTTCGCTAGCACAGAGCACAGGTCGATGCACATCGACTTAGTGTAGAATGAAGGTCGATGCACATCAACTCAGAGCAGAATGAAGGTCGATGCACATCGACTCAGAGTAGAATGAAAGTCGATGCACATCGAGTCAGTGTAGAGTAAGGTCGATGCAGCTTCAGAAGAAAGGTCGATGCACCTAGGTAAGTTTAGAAGAAAAGTCTATGCACCTTAGTGAACTCAGAGCAAAGGTCGATGCACGCTGTTGAAGGTCTGTGCACATGTGCAAGTGAAGGTCGATGCATGTCTAAGGGTTGATGCTAGTGACCTAACTAAGGTCGATGCATGTTTGAGGGTTGATGCTAGTGACCTAACTAAGGTCGATGCATGTTTGAGGGTCGATGCTAGTGACCTAGCGAAGGTCGATGCATATCCATGTTTACAGATCAATAGGCCGGTGCTAGTATAGGAGCTAAGCACTATCAAGAAAATGCCAGCGCCTTCAAAGGATACAAGGTCGATGCACATCAGCTGCTTCTGAAGGAAGGTCGATGCTACCTAAAAAAGTCGGTGCACTAGTTAAACAAGTCGATGTACATGTACAAGCCTAAGTAGACAGGTTGATGTAGCCACTGCTGGTGGCAACTGAAAGGTTGATGCAGTAGAACATATCATGGCAACAAAGATCGGTGCACCTATGCTTGTAAGTCAGCGATAGCAACATAAGGTTGGTGCATATTGCAATGCACAAGGTCAAAGTAGTAGAAGCCTTGCACTATCAAGTCGGAGCACATATGGTGGTAAAGTTTACTCAAGTCGATGCTACCTAACAAGCTGAGTTTGACCAATGGGCGAACACATGGCAGGCAAGCATGTGAGCTTGAACTTAAGCTGAGGCACATGATCCCAAGTCACCCAATGATGGGCACGTGTTCCCAAAATGGTGGATCAAGTGGCACATTATCCGAGAAGACAAGGGATGCTTTTTAAAAAGTTTCTAGAGAAATATTCTCCTGTCACATGGACCAGTGGAATTTCACTAGGTATTTGCCTCATCCCTTTCTGGAGGCTCTGTTCTATATAAAGCCGCCCCATCCCCTAAAGATGAAAGTGCAACCAGAGAAGCAAGAAGAAGCCGCCAGAGAGTGAGAGCTAGAAAAGAGGAAGGGTTAGAGTGAAAGCTGCAGCTGCTACGAAGAGAGAGCCAGAGTCTAAGAAGAGAAGAAGAAGGAGTGAGCCAAAGGAGTGAGCCAGTAGAAAACAAAGAAAGAGAGAGAGCAAATGTGTGGGCAGAAGGAAACAGTAGAGAAAATCAGATTGAGAGAAGAGGAGAGAGTTCGAGATTGAAGCAGCTGAGCCTTTGCTTGAATATCTATTTGAAGATTGGTCTCATGGATCAAATCCAGAGCCATCATGCTCCTTGGAGCTACATTGTCTTGCTTTTCTATTTGTTTGTGTCTTCATTTGTTGTTTCTCCACTTCTTCATTTGACTCTGAATTAAGTGGTCTATTGATGTTCACCCTACAAGGAGGATCCTCCGGGGCCCATTCTATAAAGAAGCAAGTCCCAAGTAATCCAGAGTGATTAAGGAAACTCGGTGCACAGAAATCAACTCAGAACCATGACAATATGAATGTTTATCCAATGGAATGTATTTCCCCCCTTTCTTTGGGATGATGGATCCATATTCACCAAAATAGATAAAGGATTTAAAGAAGACCAAGCTATCTATGGCCCTGGCACAGAGGATCACAGATCATGTTGTGAAGGTCAACCAATCCATGGATCCGAATGGGCATGCAAAATGTAAGAATGTAGGAAAAACATCAATAGAATAATTGTTTACGAGATGCTTCACAAGGACCTAGATAGGACTGGTATGCTGGTTAAAGGGGTGTAGGATACGCATGTAGATGGCTATTCTGGGAGTATATCATTATCACACAGAGGATGTGCATTAATTTGCATATGAGATGCTCTTGGAAGATAAAATCCCCATAGCCATTATATCAAACAGAATCATGCCTATGTGTGACTGGCCCAAGGGCCAGGGTGATCACTACGGAGAATGAATGACAGCACCCAACAAAAGAAGTTAGATGTAAATTTTGATGAATTTAGGAGGATACCGAAGTCCTTACAACTCATGAATATGAGTGAGTGGGCAAACGGCCACCTCCATACCAAGGTATCTTATGCATGATCAAGACACAACAACACACATTCACATCAAGGTAAAGAGCTCATGGGCTAGAGAAATTCACACTGGAAAAGAAATAATGGATCCACTCGAGGCAGAGGGGAAAGTTAATGTTGCCCATAAGGGTGTAGCCAGTGGCAATTGGACCTAACACTCAGTGTGTGACATGGAAATCACGCAGATAATTAGAGGGTCATGAATTTCTATAGCCTTTAGAAGGCCTCCTCCCATCTGGAGGATATTCCAATGATCAGAAGGGGACTAAGGGCTACAAAAACATAAAAGATAGAAGGCAGAACTTGAGCGATTCCAAGAACAAAGAATGCATTCATTCATGAAAAGGATCTTCTAGAGCACTCGTTACAGTTTCTACCACTGCGATAGACAAAAATAACAGAGAAGCAATATTACCTCGAAGGGCTTGTGTAGATTTATTAAACCATTAACGAAATCATTGCAGAAACTATATTGTCGTGGAAACCAAAGGGGACACAATAGAAGGGGCAAGAATATTAACCCCTCCCCTGGGGGTTTTGATCATGACGAGAACCTACCTATAAAATGAAAATAGAGTATCAGACTTTGATCATTTAGCAGTCAGAGGGGACTAGGACGCCGTTGACGCAAGAGTAGTTGCTGCCCCACACTCTGTCTCCGAGATGCAGTCGGGAAGAAATGGCCAAAGTGGTCCAAGACTATTTCCACGGCCTAGGGAGTTCATCCTTAGGCCAGTAAAGATTACTCTGCATCATGGATGCTGAAGAAGAGAGAGAAAGAGAAGAAGAGACAGAAGAGGGGATCTCATCTATAGATTCCAATGGCTATGAGGATGGCTGAGAGGTGAAACACCATGAAGACTCCCTATTGTGGAGAGAAGAAAGAAAAGTATCTGTGTTCGACCTACTGACCTTACCTGGTCAAGCCAGAAGGCGGGTCTGGAGGTAGAGGGGCCGGATGCAAGTCTTTTCCTGCAACATGGCAGGGGTAACTAATAGGTATGGCGCCTTGCCTGAATAATCTAAAGAGCTTGCCAAATTAGCCCACCGACCTGGGGTTGTGACAAGAAGAAGCCAGGCTGCCAAGGAGGTGATTAGAATGGCTGAAGAGATGTCGATGGTCACCACTTTAACTGCCACCATGGTGACATTAGAAGAAGAAGATGTTCCCCTACCAGTCCCATCAGAACATACTTCAGGCAAAATATTTGAAGATATGCCTATGACCACGGGGTTGGATCTAGCTATCTTAATGGTATTACACCGATATCAATAGGAAATTGAATCACGTAAAAGGCAGTTGAGTGAAAGGGCTAAACAGACTCTTGCCTCTAAGCACCAGGACATACATGCTGAATCATCTCGGGGGATTTCCAACTCAGTGGAGACCGCACCACCTGCTGCTCTTCAGTTGATAGTCTAGGAAAGGGCTCCTTTCCAGTAATTTCTGCAACTATCATCGGCATAATCACAAATTCCCCAAGTGCAACAAATGCCACCAGTAGCACAATCTGTGCCACATGCTACTGCTATGACAACTCCTTTTACACACCAGCCTGCACATTTCTTCCCAGAGCCGATAGACCCTGCTATGATGAACAAACTGATGGTGGAAAGAATGATCGAGATGAAACTATCAGAGAGAGCTGATGGTGATTTCGATAGCTTTGATGCATGCCAAGTGCCTTACCCACCGTAGTATGCTACAAAGAGGTTGTCGCCGAGTATTAATAAGCCGCCCAAGTTCAAAAAGTTTAATGGGCAGGGCTCCCCCAGAGAACACATAGCCTATAACATGACAGTGATGGGCAACTTGACAGTGGATGAAGCTTATCTACTAAAATTCTTTGGGTCAACTCTTACCAGATTGGCTTTTGAATTGTACTCGGGCTTGCCGGCAGGATCAATCCTAGACTGGCCTGATAAGCAGCGGATGTTCCGTGAAAGATTTCGCAGGGCTAAGGGACTTCCCAAGGGTATGGAGGCCCAATTCAAAGGGGCCGACTAGGTGCCAATGGGCACGAGTCACTCTCTCCCACGGTAATCACTCGAAGCAATAGGGCTTGAGGATCGGGTGCTCACTCTCACAGGCCAACGGAGTTTATGAACTAATATTGAAGGAACATGGCAACTAAAGGAGAGTGAGGGTAGAGAACTTACTTGACCGGTTTGAAGAAACCGGTCCCGTTCGAAGACGAGAGCGAGCGGGGAAGCGTGGGTTCCCCACACGCCGTGCCAGTATAGCTTCGACCTGTTCAAAGTTTTACATCACTACACCCCATGCAAGGGGGTTGCACTTGGGGAAGGGAAGTCAAAGTTACATTCAAGCACTACCTCCCGCATGGAGGGGTGGTAAGCGGGCCAGGCGGGGAGGGAAAAATGAAATAGAAGTGAACTAAGCAAAGGACGCCGATTCTGTCCCCGCTCTGGAACAGGAGATAGGCAGTCATTGTCGGTGCCGCTGCGACCACTCCCGAACTTGGTTTTCGACGAGACTAGTGGCAAACTCTTCAGGACTGGATTAGGATGACGTCCAATTTTTGGAGAATTCTCAAGTTGGCAGTGCTGGTCAGGGAAGAGCCACAAACAGGGTCCCTACTTTCTAGTTCTGTATGCTACGGTACCACAGCAGTAGGAAGTCGAGGCCGCCATGAGCTCTTCTAAGCTTTGAATCAAGCGTGTCTGGAGTTGTTGGAACCTTTGTCGAGTTCTCTTCGAAACGAGACCACGGGAACACCAGAAGAGGTTGGAGCAGAGTAGAGCAGTTCTAACAGTGATCGGGTGTCTGTTCAGTCCTAGAGTGGACAAAACAGTGCACCCGAGGGAGAAAATTAAGGAATCACTGCTCCAAAAGCCGAACGGGGTGCCACTTCTTGGTAATGGAATAGGACTTGTTGTCAAATCTCTCAGACAAGTGGAGCCTCAAGAATCACTAGATTGTGGCCGTGAGAGCTTCTGGAAGTCGCTTCAGGTTGCGGATCAGATCTATCTTGTGCAGTCGGTGAAGAATGGCTCTCCTTGGCAGTCATGAACTCAGAGGGTCGGGACCACCTCCGTTCCGAAGAAGATAGGGAGCCACTTCCGATGGTGCCTCTTGAGCGCCCAGGAATATCGAGATGAAGTCGTGGTCGGCTCTGCAAGTTGATGGCGCTCTACTACTTGCAAACTAGAAAGTGCAGGTTGAGGATGGGAGGTGGGAAATGAGGTAAACAGGAGGGGAAAGGGATGGGAAGGGTGTGAAGGCAACCCTTGGCTGTTAGAGGGTCTGGGAGGGGGCAAACCAAGGGGCTTAGGTTGGGGTAGGATTGGGGTTGGGAGTGGAAGGTGGGTTGGGTGAGGGGTTTTGGGTTGATTAGATTTGGGCGGTGCATCCCTTTTGGGGGATGATGGAGGGGTAGTGGTGGGAACTAAGGGGGCTTGTGGGGTATGGGTTTGGTGAGAGATCGTGGGTTGGGAGGTGGTGGCCGTCATGGGCCTAGGTGGAGGGATGGACACGGGGTCCACTTGGGTTTGAATGGTGAGGGTTGGGTGAGTGGTGGTCCTCATTGGGGAAATCGGGTCGGTTAGGGGTCTCTTCCCCTTGGGATCGGCCGATTGTGGAGGGGTGGGAGTGGGGGCCAATTTGGTTTGGATATTGAGGGTTGTGGAAGGGGGTTTTGGTTGGGGTGTGGGGGCCCTCATGGGGTTAGGTGGAGAGGTGGATGCTGGGATCATTTGGGTCTTAATGGAGAGGACTTGGTGGCGAAGTGTAGTGATGATGGTTGAGAGGGGATTTGTCAGGAGTGGTGGGGGTGGAGACCTAAGGGTGGTCTCAAGTTGGCCGGGTGGGAATGGAGGAGTGGTAGTGCTCCTCGGATAGGAAGGGGAATGTTGGGGAGCGTAGATCTTTCTAAGTTCCTCCTTCATATCATCGCATGAGTGAATGGGCTCTTGCCTCCTAACCCTTCTTAATCCCTCTATGTGTTCCCACTTACTCTTGCCTTGACCCCGAAGTCGTCCCTTGGCCTTGCAGACTCTCGCCGGTCCAAAAACCCAAGTCTATTTAAAATACCTTTCCATGGTAGCCCCCCACCTAACATAATCACTAGAACGTGATCCGTCAAAGGTAATATCGTCATCTAGAATGAAGTCCATCGGTGGCAAGTAGGTTAAGTAGGAAGTGGCCATGATGATCAGGGGGATAAATGCAATGGCCCTAGGACAAGACATAGTAGAGAAAAGTCTAGAACTTACTCTGATATCAATTGATGTGACATCACCTTGGGGGTGATAACTACAAGACCGAATACCCCTTGGACCTAGCAAGCAAGCAACGCATGGACTGGTGACTTCACTTGAGCGGACTCACCCGCTAAGCGCACTCTCGTGTTCGTAGGCAACCCGGTGATGGTGGGGAGGGTCCGGAATGGGACCTTGCTGCTCCGGGGGTTGGTTAGCCTAAGATTGAACTCCTAAGGGCCCTAGGATGCCCACTCTAGGGGGCGGCCAGCACGTCGAGGGCGTGGGATGAAGGGTCTCTCTCACAACTCACCCCACGGTGGCACTCAATTTGATGACAATTCAGGATCGGGCACTCACCTAACTACAGACGGGCAACTTAGAAGAAATGCTAATCCCAACATGCCATGAACGACTGTGGACGAGAAAAGGCTGATCATTATTTGGTAGGAACATTGAAGATGTAGGAGTCCACCTCTGTTAGAGATTAGTCTCGTATTAATAGAGTAAAATATAATGTGATTATAATTGTAGTGCTCTCTATTCAACCGTTTAAAATTTTGAGTTAAAATACCTAATCTAATAAATTCTAATAATTTCTTCTGTCAACCGGTCCTCCTAATCAAGAAGGGCAACCCTGCCGAACAGAGGAGCACAAATTTGTGGACTACCTTTTCGAAGGCTGCATGCATCTCAGCAAGTCTCGGAAAGGTGACTTCCATGGAAATGAAAGGGGGGTGGAAGACTGGATTCCCACTGAGATAAATTAATTCCAGCATCAGAACATTCCACTATTTCTGGATAAGAACCTAATTCCACCTGCACGCGGAGCCGCCCAAGTTGCATGCACATGGACACAGCACAAGCTGGCATATTGGGTGTGGGTGACTCTGAACTCCACAAACGGATCGGACATGGGCTTAGTTTATGTAGAAGGGAAGGCTTGCAGCCACAACCAAGGTGCAAAGGTCACTGGGAGCATGCATACAAGTAGCTCTAAGATGCTACCCAAGTATATTTTATCAAAGCGTACGTTGAGATGTTGTTGAGGGATGGGATACACGAGAGCCTGCGCGCCTTACGTGTTCATGTTCGTAGTTCAGCTGGCTTATGGAGTATCCAACATCCTCTGCAAGCTCGCTCTGGAGAAGGGCTTCAGTTACCTCGTCTTCGTTGTGTATCGGCATGCCATCGCCATGTTCATCTTTGGCCCTCTTGCATACATATTTGAAAGGTCTCTAGTGTGCATGCGCACCCACTGGTGGCTCAGCGTTGATCTCTCTCATGAACTGTCGATGCCCATGATTCATGCATGTTTTAGTAAGGAATGCAAATATTTGTATATCTGCATGCTGTGGCTGCAGGAAACAAGGATGCCGGCTGACACGGGCCATCCTCGCAAAGATCTTCTTCCTTTCCTTGATGGGGATAACGATCCACCAGAACGTCTACTACGCTGGACTAGATTACACTTCTCCAACAGTGGCCTGTGCCTTGAGCAGCGTCATACCTGCACTCACTTTTGTTCTTGCAGTACTACTGAGGTCAGTAGGTTCAAGTGAATGCTTTCGAGGTGGTGAATATTGTTGGAGACTGCTGGTGTTGTGACCACTTCCACACTTGTGACGCGGTGTAAGATGTCAGAGGACGCTTCCGGTCGTTCTTCTAGTGGGTGGTGCTCCCGTCACGTGACGTGAGTTGTCGTGTCCCGGGTTTCCATTTCTCGTCTGCGAGATGGCCACCGGTTAAATTCACTAAAAAGGGGCACTGGTTAAGCCATGGCAAGCGGCCACTGGTTAAACTCAGTGAAAGGGGTCACCGGTTAAACCATGGCGAGAGGACACCGGTTAAATTTAGCAACGGAGCCACCGGTTAAACGATAGTGGAGCACCACCGGTTAAGTGGCGGGGGAGAAGTCACCGGTTAATTAGGGAAGGGGCACCACCTGTTAAGTCTGAGGAGGGGCTCACCGAATAAGTGGCGGGGAGATCCCACCAGTATTGAGGAAGGGGTGCCACCGATTAGATCTAAGGAGGGACTCATCGGATAAGTACAAAAAGGGTCACGCCGGTTAAGCACGCCTGAGGAGCCACTGGTTAAATATAGGGTAGGTTCCACCAGTTAAGTGGTAGGGAAAGCCCACCAGTTAAGGCCATAGGAGTGACCCACCAGTTACATTGACAGAGAGGAGATAAGCTTCAGAGGGAACTTCACCAGCATAGCATGGGGCACGCCAGTTGAAGCCAAGAGAGGGGTCACCGGTTAATTGCTCCATAAATGTACTTCCTTTACCAAGCAAAGGAGGAGGTTTATTACGACGTAAAGGGGGAGGTCTGAGGCCATGAACGTCTAGGGCTCAGCCATGGACTAGCATGGCCCAAATATTGGCATCCCCATAACGAACTTCTTAAAGAGAGGAATAAGAAGGAAGGCAGCAATGGAGCAAAGCTCGAGGGCCTGAGCACCTCGAAGCTCAAGGTGGCAGAGCTTCCACGGGGCTTGGAAACCCATTAAGCCCTCGGCACCAGCTCAGTTGGAAAGTGTACCTCCAGTTTAGAGGCAGGGGGGAGGAAGCTACTACTTTGGTCAAGCAGAACATGAGCAGAAGGAGAAGGAGCCTATCATGCTAAAACAAAAGGAAATGAGAAGGAACAGAAGAGACATGAACTAACTGTGAACATACGTAGACACAAAGAAAACGTAGCCTTTTAACAACCTTTACTTTCATTCCTTGAAACAGGGTCAATACAAACTAATACATCCCAGGGGAAAAGGAAGGAAGCAACAGGGAGAAAAAAAAAATAGTGGGGAGAAAGAGAGCACAAGCTCCTCTCCCTCTGACCTGACCTCTTTCCTCTCACTCACCCTTACTTCTCCTCTCTTCCCCTTCTGAACAGGAACAACGGGAACCTAGGGAGTGGCCCTCTCGGTTCCTCTTTTCTTTTCTCCTGGTGGCTTCTCCTCTTACGCCCATAGACCACCTCCTTGCTTCGCTCTTCTATATCATTTTTGTGTGTGTCCCAACTCTTTCCTTGTTGTTGTTCTCTCCTTTCTCAGTCTCATGCTACCACAACACTCAATGTTCAGGAAATTTGGAACGAGCTCTCCTAACCTTCGGCGTGAGCGTGAAAAGATACTTGAAAAGTAATGCCAAGGAGCAAGGGTCAGATCTTTACCTTACCGAGTCTGAAGAGACCGGCACTGATCAGAGACGAGGGCGAGCCGGGGAGCATGTGCACCCGACAAACACGTTGCGTCGGTGGAGCTTCTGGTCGACCCTGCTAGTACAAGCAAACAGAATAACCTCCATGCAGGGAGGGGGAACTCGGGGATGGGCACACAGGTACAACACTACCCTCACGCAGGAGGGGGGAGCATGGGGAGGGGAGTAACCAAGGGGATCGACACTCCAACGAGCGTGCTGGATTGGTGAAGCTCGGGGTGGTACGACGCGCTCCGGGATCCCAATGAAGTAACGATAGTGCCGAGTCATTTTCGGAGGGGTCCTGCTATGCTCTGCAGCGCCTGGTGACCGATCAGGGTCGCTGGCGGGTGAGGCGGTGCCGACGAGCCAAGCTGCACAGTTCTGTCCCGGGGGACAGGTTGGTGCAGTTGCCATGCAGGAGGGAGAACTCTCTCCACCGAGCTCCGATCGAGGCGAGACCACCGTGTCTTGAAAGAGGACTGAAAGATCTATCCGCTGGTCAAGTTTGATGGCCGTAGGATCTAGGGGCCGGCTGTGGTCTCCTCTGGACAAAGGCTCTGGAATCTGGGTGAACAACCAGACACAGTCGGGTCGCGCACCTCAGTACGGGCAGCACTGAATGTAGATCGTGACGAAACCACCTGGAGTGATTTCAGGATGTTGAGAGGTCCAACTTTGATGAAGAAGGCTAAGCCCGAAAACAAGTAGAGGAGGGTGTGACGTGGCCGACAAGCCTGCTGCACACTCTGGGTGGACTGGTTCACACCAGCTTGGAGCAGACGCAGGAGAACGACCGCCACAGACAGTGACGATGTTGAAACGATGCAGGACCACCTCTGGAATGACGGTGACTTGGAGACGAACAACTCTTCAGAAAACCACTTCAGCTGGTTCGCGCCTGGGAAGACGGTGGAGCCTCTGCAAGTTGGCCTTTTGAATCTGACGTGAATCTGGCGTGGTTGCACAAGAAAGGACACCGCAGGTGGTGCTGAAGTCAAATTGAGGCAAGACCACCTCGGGAGCGACGTAGGCTCGGAGGAGAAGAACTTTGCTAGACACAGCTCCCACTGAATCTTGCCGTGGGGGACCATTTCAGCACCTGCAATGTGGCTCTCAATTTCTATCCTGGAACTGCAAGCAGCTGGTGACGAATCCGTGGACACTAGAGGCGAGGCGATGGTGCAAGGCTCCGGTGTGGTTTTCAATAGCTATAGTTGTTTCCATCAAAATATGGAGGCCTATGTATGGAATGCCCTTCGGTCATCAACCCCTTGTTAGCCATTCCTAATAGATCACTCTAAACCGCGAGATTTCTAAATAAACAGAGCCGAGACTCTGATACCAATTATTGGCCCGGTTAGGAAGGCAATCGAGAGGGGGGTGAATTGACTGCCCACCCTTTTCACAATCTTAAAGATAAATCACAGAAATATTGATATGAAATGATGAAGCTCTCTAAAATCAAGTTAATGTAGGATGTTTAAATGATGAACAAACAACCACTTACAACTCTCCAGCGCTTTTGATGAATCACTCGGAGAGAAGGTAATGAACGGACAGATTAATAAAGCTCTCAGCTCACCGTATCACACTCATAACATGAACGGATATGGAATAGCAGCAATCACACAAATAGCAGCCCACAGCACAGTAATTTTAAGGTGGTTTAGACACACCCAAGTGCCGTCCTACGTCCACCCCTCTCAACTTGAGAGGATTCCACTATAAATGCTGCACGATGGCAGCAAACCACCACACACACGGGCTTGACGGCCCAACACATGTGGGTTCTCATATGACGATGAGGAACCACACACACAGAGACAAGCTCTGAAATGTCTATGAAGAAAATAGGATTAGAAATATAATGCTTAGTCCAAAGGATAAAGAACTATGCTCAAATGTTACTTAAGAAAAGGAAACAAATAGATTCTCCCCTTTAATCTTCAATACAACCTGGAGGTAGGTGAAAGGATGCATTGGAATGACAAAACCGTGAGAAAGGATGAAGCCGCCCCTTTGAAGAAACCCACCCAAGCAAGGTGCGGTGAGGAGCAGATGGCGGCTCACCTCTGGCTTCAAGCTTGGGAACGTGGAACGCGATCCTTGACAATGGGGTTCTCCTTCTCCAACAAATGCAAGCCGTCCTCCTTCTCTTGCTGCAAGATGAGAAACCGTTTAGCCCTCCGAAGATATCTCCAGATCTAAAATTCGTAGCTACTTATATGGCCTGAAGGATAATGCATGATAGACCAAAAAGCCCTTGCCAAAACCCTCTCTTAACACCCTACACATGCTCAGAGAACCCTAAGGGTAGTGGAGTAATAGACCAAGCCAATCGGATCATAACTCATAGGGTTCGAAACCAAAACGGTGGACCCGATAAGGGTTACTCGGAAAGGGTTGACCATTGGGGTCGACCCTCGCGACTGGCAGAAAAGGAACCCGTGCGGTTTAAAGATTAAACTGCCCAGGGGTCGACCTTTGGGGTCGACCCTCGTGACTGCCAGTTACAAACCCGAACACGTTATAAAAGATATTTGTTGGCTTAGATCGAAGGTCATGATGTTGAATGGCTTGACTTAGACATAAGGTTGTGACGTCAAGGTAGAATTTTTTTAGATGGCTTAGGCAAATTGCCATGACGCCGTACAGCTTGGCTTAGGCGGAAGGCCATGACACCAAGGTAGGGTATTTAACCGCTTAGACATATGGTCATGACGCCGTATGACTTGGCTTAGACAGAAGGCCATGATGCCAAGGCAGGATTTTAAATGGCTTAGGCGAATTACTATGACGCCGTAGAATGCTTAAACGGCTTGGCTTAGGCGAAAGGCCATGACGCCAAGACAGAATTTTTAGACGGCTTAGACAAATTACCATGATGCCGTACAACTTGGCTTCGGTGAAAAGTCATGACGCCAAGGTAGAATGTTTAAACGGCTTAGGTAAATTACCATGACGCCGTACAACTTGGCTTAGGCGGAAGGCCATGACGCCAAGGTAGAGTTTTTAAACGGCTTAGGTAAATCGCCATGATGTTGTACAACTTAGCTTAGGTGAAAGGCCATGACGCCAAGGTAGAATTTTTAGATGGCTTAGGTAAATTACCATGACGCTGTATAACTTGGCTTTGGCGGAAGGCCATGATGCCAAGACAGAGCTTTTTAAACGGCTTAGGCAAAGTGCCATGACGCCGTACAACTTGGCTTAGGCGGAAGGCCATGACGCCAAGACAGAATTTTTAAATGGCTTAGGCAGATTACCATGACGTCGTACAACTTGGTTTAGGCGGAAGGCCATACATGGCGAATATGCACTATTGAATGTATTAGAAACTAAACATGCTCTTTTAGAATGCCAGAAAGTATAACGGACTAATATAGGGCCGTTACCTCGCATAACGGATCAGGGTAGGGGCGTCATACATTACATAACGTGTCCCCCTACGTCCATTATGCTCACCTGAATGCTCAGGTGAATACAAGGCACAGATATGTAGACCATAACGCACTTGCGATAGGGCGTTATGTGCAGTATAACACATCTACTCCAGTGCGTTATACTCTGATGACGCCAAGGCAGAGTTTTTAAATGGCTTAGGCAGATTGCCATGACGCCGTACAACTTGGCTTAGGCGAAAGGCCATGATGCCAAGGCAAAGTTTTTAAACGGCTTAGACAGATTGCCATGACGTCGTACAACTTGGCTTAGGTGGAAGGCCATGATGCCAAGGTAGAATAGCAGATTTCACCATCGCTATTGGGTTTATACCGATGTAAAGAAGTTTGTAAGTTTCATCAGAATAGACATAAGGTCTAATCTGGGTAAGTTTCATCATTTTTATCATAGGTGGGACATGCAAATCCCTCCTAGCTAGGGGTTGCCCCCACACTCATCCACCCCATTTCCCATCACCTATCACCTCCCTGCTCATCCCAGTTCGCAAGAAGCAGTAAAGGTCCTGGTTGAAGAGTCTGCCCCACCACCACCATGAGGTTCCAGATGGCAAGCCATATACCAGTGGAAAGATCGTCCAATAATCTTCACAGGCGAGGTGGTCCCGCCTCCATCCGACATCCGTGCTGACCAGGAGGCCGATTCTCGTCAGCCTGCGCAACAGAGCTCTGGCAGAACACCTAAAGCCAGTTGCAGATGCCACCAGAGTTAGACCTGTAAAGATCTTGGTATGATTTTTGGTTGAGGCAAACTTTCCCAAGTCCTCTACTATCCCCAAGAAGAAGGAAGTCATTCGGACTCCGGAGCACCTTGTTCCAGCCTTCGTCCCCGGACTGCGCAGATCAACTCCATCAGTACCATGTCAGACCTCCTGTCACTCTTCTGCTTCCTCCGATCAACTCCGACCTCTTTTCAGAGTCTCATCTGTCCCTGATCGAAGTAGACTCTCCCACCATCGCGTCGACGCCAGCCCCGCCCTCATCAGAGCATGGAGTAGTCCGTGGTGGATTCTTCTTCAGGCACTTGCATTTCTGGTCCAGGTAGGCAGCGCCGGTTGGGTCCTGATCCCAGGACTGTCACGGCCATAGATGGCCTCCGATCGGCACAAAATTCACACGACGCATCCCTGGGCCAACCCCGGACGTTTTGGCACCAGTCCCGCCTCCAGCAACTTCCGGAGCTGTTCGTGACCGCCCCGACATCGACACCCGGTCCAGCAGACTCTGGCGGGACAGACCCAACTAGTTCGTAGATTCGGCCCTGCCACAGCTCAGCCCGACCCCTGATTGACAGGCGACTCTGTTAGCAGGCTCCCACCTTGTCCACGCCCATATTAGCGCTAGTATCGCCTCCAGCAGAGTTCGGGAGAGTCCGTGGCTGCCATTCCTTCAAATTGCTATAGTTCTGGACCAGACAAGACCAGATCGAACTTGCCTTGATTCCAGGCCCACCACGACCACAACCAGGCCATGACCGGCCCGCAATTCCTGCAGCGTGTTCCTGGGTCTCCCAGCAATGATTCAGAGTAGGTCACGCCACCGGCAGTGATTTGGAGCCCTCGTACCGTCAACACCTTTAGCATGCTGTCCCTACGGAGCCAGCGCAGACAGATTCAGGCACTCCCTCTCTCCCCACCCCTGCCTAGCCGACTGACCGCCCCTCCCTATGTGGAGGTAGTGTTTGATGTAATTTGATCATTCCCCACCCCTAGTCCACCCGTCCTGCGAGAGGAGTAGTTTTGTATGAGGGAGGTGAGGACCCCGAGGATTGGCCTACAAGGGGGAACATGACCCATAGTCAACACGATATCTAGAAGAGGGACGACCAATAGGGAAGGAAACCCCGAGGGCTAGCCTACAAGGGGCACACATCCTGTAGCCACCGCAATATCCCTAGGGACAGTGGATTTGGTATTGGGCTAAAGTCCCTATCAATGTTCACCTTGCGGCCTATAGGGAGACTCGTCACTAACAGACGGGGCCCTTTGACCAAATGGTGATTTGGAGGTGTCAATGGGGTATGTTCCCCTCCCTGGAGCATCGAAGCAGTGTTCTCAGGGACAACAGAGCTCGGCAATCATAGATTATGTGCAGAGTATGAGGGGTACAGTATCATATCATAATATTCAATGAGCTGGCGAATTGGCACTCACAGGGTTAGCAGGTTAGTGCTCACGGGGCTAAGTAGTTAGTACGTAGATTAGGGGAATAGCAGATCAACATTCACAAGCGGTTGATGGGTTAGCCTGTGTACTAAGATGACCAAGATACAGAAAATAGCCATTCGAGCAGCTAGCATACAACTAGCATAGAATGAGTAGACAAGTTTTAGAGGTAACCCTGTTCCCTCTGGGCTATGGAGAAGTGCCAAGGGGTGTTGAGGGGATCGACCTCGGAACCGGAGTGGATAGAGATGCATGCGCGAATGTGTCTCTAACCATGAAATCCACGACGCGCATATAGCAAATTTGGCATAGCCATTGCATTAGAAGGGAGGGCCCGAGAAGGGGAAATCATTACTGTAGCCCGTGTTAGTTTAGGGCGTATTCAATATCGCAAAACCAAATCTGAAGACTAGATGCACAGGGGACAGTTGGACATGTGAATTGAGAAAAGAATGGGATAAGTATACACAGCATCAAGCACCATTCATTCCCTCAATATATCATTCATCCCATTAATGGGAGGCAAAAGACATGGAATATCACAAGCATTCGGCATGACCAACGTTGTCACTCGGATGCCGTTTCATTGATTATAGATATAGAACTACAGAAGAGGCAGAGATGGGGAGACGTTGAATGGGGGAGATAGGCTCATATCATCACCCCTCCCCCCTCACTTACACTATATCAGAGGAGAAAACCAGAAGGGGGAATCGTCAGGAGAGAACCAATGGAACCCACCTATCTTCGCCACCAAAATAGACTATCAGATTCGGCGTCTCTTCTCCGGCTTTAGATCTATTCAGCCAAGCAGATAGGGGAGGACGACGATGGGATCACTCTCAGTGGAATCCCTACTTCTCCCCCAAGAAGAACGGGCTGTCTCCATTGGCTCTCGAACTCCCCTTCTCTTCTGCAATTCAATTTGCCTCTCACTTCTTCTTTTTTTGAATTGGTCGAACCCACTAGGATTTTATAGACGAAGCCCTATTACGGCGTGGAGAATGACGCGCCGGGAAGAGGCTTCGTTGACCATTTTGTGCGTCGGGTAAGAGGGTGCCAGTAATGGGGGGCACGCAGGATAAGCTCCACTGGCTTGACACGGGTTAGACAGTGGGTCCCAAACTAGTTTCGGGGGTCACCGTGACCATTCATCTCACCGCGGTCTTGCAAAACCTTGATGAGAAGTCCCACCGAAGCCTTCGGGTTGACACACGACCTTCCTCGAAACCTTGTGCATCTTCAGTTTGAATACGCAGGTCTTTTATTGACATGGCCTTCGACACTGTGGTTCATGCTGCTGGCTCGGCCTGACTCATGCTCGAAGCTTTCTTGAGGGGTGGAATACCACCTAGGGTGCTTTCACCTTGACTGGGCGATCATTTGGTCACTGTCGGACCCAATATGCTGAGAAGCCGTGCCCATGCCGGGTCATCGGGGTCTTCTACTGACAGAGACCTCGGTCCCTTGTTCTGAAGGGCCAAGGGCGTTCTTTCATCTCGGGAGGATCTTTCATTCAGGTGGCGGGCCACCAGGTATACCTTCGTCCTTGGTCGGACAAGGGATGTGGTTTATGCAGCACGATCGAGTCGATGCCGATTCATTGGCCAGGCTTGATGATGCTGCCGGTTGGTTGTAAATTCATCTCGATTCTCCTGAGGTGAAGTCCCTAGTGTTCATACTGGGTGACTTGAGGCTCTGGCAGCTTGCGAAGGCTTCCATATATTGATCTCCTTTGGCTTCTGTGCTTTAGTGGGCCGCATCATTTGTCCTTGAGGCTTGATCGCCATTGAATATATTTTGAGTGCCAACACCTAGCTATGATCGATGCATGTTATGAAGGTCGATGCTAGTATGCCTGCACTTGTATTACAAGGTCTGTGCATGTTTGCCTTCAATGAATCTAGGTCTGTGCAATGTTTGCCTTCAACATAAGGAAGGTCTGAGCATACTCTACTGTAAGGTCGGTGCACTCAGAACAGGCATTTCATCAAACAAGTCTAAAGATCCGAATTTCAATATTCGATTGACTTAAATCAGATCCAATTAGAAAACTATCTCCAGGGAAAGGATGGCACATGATCTTAAGTCACCCAATGATGGGCACGTGTTCCCAGAATGGCAGATCAAGTGGCACGTGATCCAAGATGAAGTGGCATATTTTTTTCAGAAGTTTCTAAAGGAATGTTTTCCTGCCATGTGGACCAATGGAACGTCACTAGGTTTCTCTGCCTCATCTTTATGGAGGCTCTGTTCTATTTAAAGGCCTCTTCGTCCTTCGCTGAGGAAAAAGAAGCTACGGTGTTTATGCTAAACCAGTCCTTATTCGAAGAGAGCCAACGTCTGAGAGGAGGCGAGGTGCCAGAGAAGAGCTGTGAAGAAGAAAAAGAGAGAAGAAGAAGAGAAAGAGAGAGCCCGTGGAGAAAAGTGTGCAGCACAGCTTTCAGTGAAGATCTGTGTGTTTGTCTTGGCCTTTGGATCAAATCCAAGGCATAGTGGTTTTTATCATCATAGCCACCGTTGCTATGTCACTTCGTTCCTTACTGTTTTCCATTCTTCCTTGTTCTCTTTCATCAAGCTGTTAGTCAGCGTGTAAGCAAGCTGTGAGACTCAGCGTTGAGGATTTGTTCCTTGGATAACAAAGCTGTAAGGCTTAGCGTGTAAGCAAGCTGTGAGGCTCAACCGTTGGGGGATTTGTTCCTCTGTTAGCAAGCTGTGATGCTCAACGGTTCAAGCTGTTAGCCAGCGAATCCTCACTGTGTCCCGTGAGGGGTGGATGTAGGCAGACTGGGTGTCTGGCCGAACCACCTAAAAATATCCTGTGTTGGTGGTTTGCTTTGTGTGTGTGATCCATTTCATCTATCCCCTTCACAGGTTCTGATTCTAAGCCATTTTAGTCTCTATCTGCTAAGCATCTGTCATTTGTTCTAGTTGAAGCAATCATCGCATCTGCTCTGTGGGTTCCCTGTCTACACTGTATTTTCCCATTTTTCTAATTGAGCACCACTTTTAATCAGGGGATATATGCACCCCCCCTCTTTATCCATTCCTTCCACGCAACAATTGGTATCAGAGCTCGATTTCCCATGATATGGTCCAATGACCATGGAAGACCTGGGATTGGAAATGATCGCAGTTACATAGCTGAAGGGCATTCGATTAACCAACCATCATTTTTTGATGGTTTTAATTATCTTTATTGGAAGAATTGGATGGAGGTGTGTCCTCCTAAACCCATCCCAGCCCCTTCAACTTCTCTATAAAACCCCCTTAGAAGCTCAAGGGGCACATACACAGCACATAGAAGAAGATACGCACCTTCAAGCTTCAAGTGGCTCCAAGCAACGAGCTAAGGAGAATTGTGCGTAGATGACTTGTTTGTCAGCTTAGTACACCGGGGGTATGTCGTTTGCACTTCCCTCACGCCGTATTTAGCCGTAACACACAAGTCAACACCCACCATGTGCGAGATGTTATGACAAGGGCGAACGTCCCCTCATGTCGGGATTCCCCCTCACGTGCCCACTGGTCGCAACCACGCACGTATCATGACATCATACCCCCTCGCAGTCACGAGACCGTGTTCGACCGCTCAACTTGAGTCGTGATCGACCCTCGCCCAAACACTGGATCGATGCATCCCTCCAATTATCCAGTCGTGAGCCCCCCGTTTGGCATTGCGACCACGACCCACGCCACGGGAGGAGCCCTCTGTAAAATACACCTGTGTTCATCTATCACGCATTGACCCAGGGACCGATCATCACATCGGAATTGTCCCATGGCGTGCACCAGTTTTACCTTGGCCACTATGGCCTACCGGTAAAGACATGTATCTCTCAGAAATTAAACTGCCAATTGGATGAATGCTCTCGCATCCACATTCGGGCCCTCAGTCCTCCCTCTGTGTCACCTAGTGTGAACCTCCAGCACCCCCTGACCTCAGCCAACACCACCTAGTATAAGGCCAACCTACAGCTACAAAGTGCTCCCAGCTCTCCACCTAGGACTTCAGGAATATACTGACTCCTCTTCGGCATGGAACAAAGGTCTTCGGATTCAATCCGATGTAAATAAACACTGACTGCTTGCGGTCGGTGGGGAAAGATGTCCTATACATGACTCCCCACAGTCGCCTGTGCACTCACACCCATGGAACCGTCCTTCCCTCCACGTGCCTCTCACCCCTTGAGCCCACATGCCGCACTCTGGCGGTGCATCCCCAGTTAAACATTCAGTTCCACGGGTGATTGTCGAGAAATTGACTGGCACACCCGCATCCCAGCCACGTTTCCCCTAAACCCGAAAACCTCCCGTGTCACTCGGTCTCCCCTCGACTCTCCGTAAGAGGCGAGTGCACGGTGCCGCTTTGAGATGGATACGGTCACGAGAGGGGGTGCCCGAGGCCCATTACCTTCCGGCATCTCTCCCATAGCTATATCCTACCCCTCACTCCGGTCACCGCACACACCGCCCCAGAGCCGCCGGTGACATCCGACGGACCCCCGGGGCGAAACAGTTATGCATCAAACTCTAGAGCCTATTGACTCTTTAATTGTGGCGGGATTTATCCATCTCACAAGCGGTCCTTTCTTACCTCTATGAAGGCCTTAGTTCAGCTTCACTAGGGGGACCACTTTTTAGGTCAATGATCGTCCTTGAGTGTTGGATGGGTATTAGACTTAAATTCCTACCCAAGGAGAACATGCCTTCGGCTAGCTGCATATTTGGGAGCCACCCTCTATTCTTCATAGGAGGCGCATCTGGGTTCTCTTCACAGGTTGAGTGCCTGACGACGGACAAGAAAACACGGGATGATTGGCGCCTTTATCTCAACACTTTGCTTATTGATAAGTTCGTGATGCAACCATAGGCTCTCCAAGGCACCACTCTCAGACTACCCTGGTGACTGGGCCTAGACCTATAGCTAGTAGGAAACACTACCTTGGCGATCTACAACCCACATCGGTGCTACTTGCAGATTTGGCTTCCCTGTACTACGGTTCCAGCACTATCACACTTCCCTCCTCTACAAGCTAGGAAGATCGGGACCAAGGAGGATGAGCGATCAGTCCGGAGTGCTCTGACCATGTGGGAGGTCAACCGGGTTCGTGCCTTGCAAGCAGAAGTGGTAGAAGACGAAGAGAACTGCCATGCTTATGTGAAGGAATTGCGCAAGATCCGGCCCCGCGCAAATGAAAAATTGAATGTAATTTGAACTTTGTTTCTTGATGTACTTGAATTTATAAATAGAATGTTGTATAATGAACTCTGATTGGTTGAAATAAAAAGGTTGATTTGAAAGATATGCAACGAATGACCTTGTTGAGCTTGAATAGATAGACAGAATAGTTTAGAACAGAGTTCTTTGTCTGATAAACGGCCTATAAAAGGACCGTTAAGCTCTCTTAATGGTCTAGCGATAGACCGAGAGGGAAAGCACCCAGAAAAATTGTGAGTTTTCAGGCTCTCGAGAATGCCATGTGGTCGTTTTGTGGACCGCAAGGGAAGACAAACAGTCTATATAAAGACCGCAAGGGATAATGCATAGAGAAACTGAGGATTCTAATCCTCGGGTAAGGAAAGCGATCGCAATATGGACCGCAAGGGAATCTTAGCGGTCTAACAAAAGACCGTTAGGGACCAGATATAGAGAAACCTGTGAGTCTTGATTCTTGGTTGGTTTAACCTGTGTCTACACACACTTAAAACAAGAAAACAAGTTAGATCTGTTCTTAGGCTCAACCCCTTGCCTGTAGCAAGTTAGAGAATGACCAATTCTTGATATTTGGTCAAGGGGTGAAGCCTTATTAAATAGGCGAATTGTAATAATATGTGTGGATACAATGCATGCTATGCAGGGATGATTTTTTTGAGATTTTTAAAATATCATGCACCCCGGCTCTAGGGGCATACGAGACAAAGCTGCACCCCGGCCTAGGGGCGTAAAAGCCATGAATCATGTACCCCTCGGGGGCACATTGAGCGAAGCATACCCCGGTCTAGGGGTGTTGACGAGATAAGAAGTGAAGAGAAGAAGAGAAAGAAGAGACACGAGACAAACATGGTCTTTGTACCCACCTCTCCATAAAAGAGAAGAGAAGAAGGAAAAAAAAGAGACATGAGACAGATGTGATCTTTGCACCTGCCTCTCCACAAAAATGAAGAGAAGAAGAGAAGAAGAGACACGAGGCAAACGTGATCTTTGCACCCGCCACTCCACAAAAATGAAGAGAAGAAGAGAAGGAAGAGACACAAGGCAGACGTGGTCTTTGCACTGACCTCTCCACAAGAAATGAAGAGAAGAAGAGAAAGAAGAGACACAAGGCAGACGTGGTCCTCACACCTGCCTCTTCATAAAAGAGAAGAGAAGAAGAGAAAGAAGAGACATGAGGCAGACGCGATCTTCGCACCTGCCTCTCCATAGAAGAGAAGAGAAGAAGAGAAAGAAGATATTCAGCCAGTCGGGGCTCCAAGCCGACAGATGTCAGATGTTCAGCCAGTCAGGGCTTCAAGCAGACAGATGCCAGATATTCAGCCAGTCAGGGCTTCAAGTAGACAGATGTCAGATATTCAGCCAGTCAGGGCTCCAAGCCGACAGATGTCAGATGTTCAGCCAGTCGGGGCTTCAAGCTGATAGATGCTAGATATTCAGCCAGTCGGGGCTCCAAGCCAACGGATGCCAGATATTCCGCCAATCGGGGCTCCAAGCCGACAGATGTCAGATGTTCAGCCAGTTGGGGCTTCAAACCGACAGATGTCAGATATTCAGCCAGTCGGGGCTCCAAGCCGACAGATGCCAGATGTTCAGCCAGTCGGGGCTCCAAGCCGACAGATGTCAGATGTTCAGCCATCGGAGATCTAAGCTGAGAGATGTCCAGCCATCGGGGCTTTAATCTGGCAGATGTTAAGCCATCGGGGCTCTAATACGGTAGATGTCCAGCCATCAAGGCTTTAATCGGGCAGATGTTCAGCCATCGGGACTCTAAGCCGAGAGATGTCCAGCCATTGGGGCTCTAATCTGGCAGATGTCTAGCCATCGGGACTTTAAGCCGACAAATGCTCAGCAGTTGGGGCTTCAATCCAATAGATGTCAATCGCGGGCGACCAAGCCAGCAGATAGTCAGCCACCGACATGCATGCCTACAGATGCACAGCCATTGGCAGCCCCGCCGACAGATGACCAGTCCCCGCTGTGTAGAATTCCCTTCTCCCCTACTACAGGCCAATTCTGATTAATTTAGCTGTTCCCCACCCCCGCCTGGCCGGATTAAAGCCCCTCACTATGGGAGGTAGTGTTTGTTTGTAACCGTTTAATCCCCCACCCCTAGTCCAACCACTCTTGTAAGGGGAGTAGTGATTGTAATCCATTAATATAGGTTGAAGTGACATTGGCGCGGCGTGCGGGGAACCACGCTTCCTCACTCGCCCTCGTCTTCGATCAGGGCCAGTTTCTTCAAACCGATTGAGTAAGCACTCTACCCCTGCTCTTACTTAAGTGTCTTGCTTGTTCAATATTAGTTCATAACTCCACTGGCCGGTGAGAGAGCGCTCGGTCCCGCAAGCCCCATTGCTTTCGAGTGACCACTGTGGGGAAGAGAGAGTGTGACCCGTGCCCTCGACACCCGATCTTCCCCTTGAATTGGGCCTTCGTACCCTTGGGAGATCAGCCTTGGCCTTGCTGGCCCTCCACCAGCAAGGGTCCAGCCCCCACCTCCTTGACTCAGTATCACCGAGTTACCCCCAGGTTTTGGGTGAGCATCGAGTGAGTAGCCACCATCATCGGTCTGTTTATCTTGCGAATTATGTTTGCTTGTTAGGTTTGAGGGGTCATTAGATTAGTTGCTGCATTCCTAAGACTTCATCATACCCATTGTGGTCCTTATCATCAAAGTCGTATATCAAAAGATGTCACCGGAAGGTCCGATTATGCCGGTCTAGAATGCGGCCTTTCTAACGTCGAGGAAGCCTTTGGGCTCATCCTTCTCCTCATACCACTTTGTGATCGGGGTCACCACCACCTTCCTAGGTCATGTCACATCACTAGCACTTTGCCCCATTGCGGGTTCAAGAGGTGGCTCCCATAGTGTAGTACTTTGTCCTACATGGCACTTAATTCTCACACTTCCGACTGGAGTATAGCTCTGATACCATTCTGTCACGCCCCGTACTCTATGCCGTCGAGATATTGTCCACTTTGGCCTACCGGCCTCACAGTTTTATCATTTTCTAAAAGTGATCAGCTCCAGAATGGAGGACTTTTTGGGAAAGTCATCCATCCTAGTCTACCCTTCTTATATCGACAAAGTTCTTATCGTTGGGCACATATAGCACGTAATCAAATCCCCAAGCAGGTAAGACTCTAGAGGTGGCCCCTACAGGCTTAAGAGGTGGCTCCCACTATGTAGCACTCTGTCCAATTGCGGGTTCAAGAGGTGACTCCCATAGCGTAGCACTTTGCCCTGCATGACACTTAGCTCCCACACTTCTAGTTGGGGTATGGCTCTGATACTATTTTGTCACGTCCCGTACTCTATACCGTTGAGGTATTGTCCACTAGTCTGCCCCTGCAACTGAGCGCCGAGACCCATGCCCGGTTGGTAGCCTAATTTGAGTATCATGTGCCATTCTTTGGAGTTCTAATCTTGGACTTGACTTTGACGTTAATTGGTGCAGTGGTGGGCTTGCGTGACACATATGCCCAGGGAAAATCCAAGTCTATTACAGAAAGGACCGACTTATTGCTCGGCCATAGAGTTGGCAAAATCTTGTCAGAAATAGCTTCAACAGTTTGTACCGTGGATATGCTTTTCACCTTGACCACCTGCCCCTGAAATAGAAATCTGAGGCATTAGTGAGCGATCAAAGGTACAGCATGCAGACTGTCAATCCACGGATGGCCTAGAATAGCCTTAAACATTGGATCAATGTCCAATACATAAAATTCTATGGCCATAGACAATGGCCCTAGCTCTGCCTAAACAGTTATCACCCCGTGACATGCTCTCCTAGAATTATCACAAGCAGCGATGGTCGTCGGAGTTGGCTTTAACATGTCTTCGGAGATGTTGCAGGCACGCAGGGTGCTCAAGGGACAAACATTTATCGAAGCACCTGTGTCCACTAGAGCTGTGTCGACAACCACCTTATTTAGAGTGATTGAAATACAAAGTGGCATCTGGCGTGCCTCAGGCAGCACTAGTTCTAACTCCAAAAAAGAAATGGCCGGCCCTCTTGTAATCGTGGCCAACGCCGATGGAAAACTATCTACGGCCATATCCTCGCTGAGCATAACCTTCTGCAGAAAAGCTCTTAGGGCCTCTTGGTGCAACGTGGACCGCTTGATCAACTCTAACACAGAAATCTTGGCCGGCATCCGGTCGAAGTGTTGCAACAAATCATATCTGGTGCCGGGTAGGGGGTTGGCTTCTTCTGCTTCAACTATCGGGGAAGGAATTTGAGGGTGGGGTGCAAGTGCACCAGTAGAGGGGTAATTTCTTTGGAATAATCGCCCGCTCTGGAGGGCGAGATTCTGTGCCAGCACGGCGCTAGATGGACTCCCGACTGGCCCAGTGGGGTAAGCGGAAGGAATGGAAGTGGGGGTGATGACAGTGGAGGGGGGCCTGACAGGCCCTGGTGGGAGGATGATAGGTGAAGGGTTAGAAGAAGGGGTAACAATGGAGGGTGCAACGGGTGAAGGTACGGGGATTGGTGGAATGGTGGGTAATGCGGTGGGCACAATAGGGGATGTGGAGGGAATGGTGGACGTAGCAGAGGCTAAAGTAGTGGGCCGAATGATGGCAGGGATAGGAGGCGAATGGGAGTTAGTGTATGTATGGTGGAGGGCCAAAAGATGAGTGGGAGTCTCATCATCATAGGACCACCCAACGTTAGTGGGACCTTGCTATTCCAGGGGTATGGCTAGCTTGGGACGGACCCCTAAGGGCCTGGGATGCCCACTCTCATGGGCGGCCAGCATGCCGAGGGTGTGGGATGTAGTGTCTCACTCACAACTCACCCGCGGTGGTCACTCGATTGATTGGCCTTTTGGACCGAACACTCACTCACCGCTGACGGAGCAACCAGAAATAATACTACACTAAGCAAGTAAATGCCAGCAATGAGAAGTGTAGTCAGAAGCTCACCTGATCAGCGTGAAGACGCCGATCCTGGCTGGAGACGAAGGCGAGCGGGGAGGCGTGGGTATGCACCCGCACGCCGCGCCGATGTAGCTTCGGATGGTGATCTACTAGTATAATCACTACACCTCACAGAGGGGTTGATCAAGGGGTGGGGAAATTAATTATTACAACCACAACTATCTCCGCACAGGGAGGGGCTGTAAGCCGGCTAGGCGGGGTGGGGGAAAACTAAGCTAGAAGCTGAATGGAGGGAGCTTGTCGGTTCTGCCAGCTCTCAGGACAGCTTGATAGGCAGTCGTTGTCGGTGCCGCCATAGGCTCTCTCGAACTCCGTTGTTGAGAAAAATAGCAGCAAAACCTTCTGGGTTGGCCCAGGAGGTCGTCCAAATTTTAGGGTGACTTCTCGTTGACGGCGCTGGTCGGGGCAGGGTGGTGAACAGGGCGGCTGAACTCTAGTTTTGGTAGCTCCTGAGTTGCTGCAGCAGGAAGGCAAAGTCACCACGGCCACTCCTGAGCTCTTCTGGCATGGCTAGAGTCGATGGATTTGTTGCCGAGTCCTCTTCGAAACAAGACCTACGGGGACACCGAAAGAGGTCAGAGTAGACAGCAGCAGCACAAATAGTGGTCAGATGTCTGTTCAGTCCCAGAGTGGACAGAACAGCGCACTCGAGGGAGAAAATTGAGAAATCACTGCTCCGGATGCCAAATGGGGTGCCGCTTCATGCTAATGGAAGAAGACTTGTCTCAAAAGCTCTCTGCCATGTGGTGCCTCAAGAAGCATAGCCATGTGGCCGTGGGAGCTTTTGGAAGTTGCTTCATGTTACTGACTAGACCTGTCCTGCGCAGTCAGAGAAGAACGGCTCTCCTGGGCAGCCCCGAAGTCAGACGACAGCGAGACCACAACGCTTGGAAAGTTGCTTCGAAGAGCTTTCCATCAATGTAGGATACGCCACCAGAGGATGCGCGAGGGAGTCGTGGTAGGCTCTGAAACTAGATGCTCCTCTACTGCCTGTGAACTGGAATGAAAGGGTGGAGATAGGTAATGGGGAATGGGGTAGATGGGAGGGGGGAATGAGGTGAATGTGATCCTATAGCCCTGGCCTCGTTCAAATGAAAACTGGCCTCTGTCAGAAAGAGTCAGCCGTTCGACATCCATGGAGTCTGTCTCCGAGTTGGAGGATTCTGACACTGCCGCTATATGTCTCCGACCTTCGTCGAGATCATTAACATTCTGCAATGTGATGGCTGGGCACAGGCCGGATGGAGCATCGGTCCCCTGCGCAACTACGGAAGAAGCTGTTGAAGCCATCGCTCTTGTTGTAGTAAAAAAGGTAACAAAATTAGAAAGAAAAGAATACATTCAGAGAAGATTTTTGAAGAAAATTCGACAGAGTCTCCCCTTAGTTGGGAGCATCCCATAACAATAGGGGAGCACGTCCACACTCTAAGGAGGGATGGACCCTAAAAATAGGGATGTAGGTGATACACCTAGGCCAAATGGACAACAAGGAATGTCGGTTCCAAGGGCCAGCCTACTAAGGAACCTCCCCGAAGCCATTAAAACCAAATGAAGAGGGCCTCACCGCCCTACTAAGGCTCCGCCATAGGGCCACTGTCTCAGGTCAATCCACAGTGATGAAGAAGACAAGGGTGGAAGCCCGCTACTGCGAAACCCTCGTCGCCGGCGAGGAAGAAAGAGATGGACGGCGACACCCACCACGTCCACCGTGTTTGATGAAGAGAGTAAATGGGGGGAGAAGACTCATCGACCAAAGGGGAAGCCCTTACCGTCAGGAAGAAAAGGCGATCACCACCAAGAAGAAATCTTCGCTGCCGTCGAAGAGGAGATTGGGGGGATGAAAGAGGCATGAAAGGTTAAAAAACCCTACAGTAGGGTTTCAGAAGAGACGAAGGGGGAGGGTGAGTCAGTACTGGCATCACCGACTCACCGCTTCACCCTTTCAAGCCCTCCACTGAATCAAACGTGTGGCTTCACCATCCAATCAAAGCACCGAAGTGTGACACTGACTCAAGGTCCGCCGTAGCCACCGATTCAAACTGACAACGTCCAACACCGATTCGAGGCGCTACCGGCTAACGGGATGCCATTGACTCAACAGTCGCATGCATCACCGAATCACCATTCCAAATGAAGTGGGCCCCACACCAAAGCCTGATGAAACAAGCACATCTGCGGACCTCGCTATGCTCATTCCTCACTAGCAATGTCCACAGCTGGGGGGCATTTGTTGACATCCAAAATATGACTAGGTAATGATTGTGTGCCCGAAGGAGTCAACTGAAGGTCAAAGATGGGTCCGCTTGGACCGCTGAAGCCCCAAGTCACCTTATAAGAAGTCCCTGGGACTCTACATTTCATCATCTCAGGGTAAAAACATCTACCATAGCTTACTAAGGCTACCAACTCCACCTCCTCTATGGTCTGGACCCACTGCTGTTCGGTTGATTCCAACTCTACCTCGGCTCAAGAAAGTTTGACATGCTGTTCAGCTATTTGAGTCTTCATGCAAGTTTGACGCTGAATAGCGGTGTTGGCAGCATCCCGCATCTACTGGGTGGTTTGTCTCAGGGATGCAAGAGTGGTTCGACACTCTGCCCTTTCAAACTTGATGGCCATCAGCTGATCCGCCACACCATGGCCGATGAACCCCCTCTTGTTTACATACCTCAGAAGCAGGATCACTAGCTGCGTCCAATCTTTGGTGGGGTAGCCAAAGGCCAATAATAAGCATGAGAGATGTTCTACAAGACCCCTCAATTACACATAGGATAGATCTTGACAGGTTGTCATAGTCTACCACAGTGTCTCCAGGTACTGCCACACTAGATCGCTTGATGACTGTAGACCAAGTGATGGCATGTCGGGGAGATGAAACTCCATACGGCTGTTGACTGCGGCCCAGATATCATCCTTCTGCTCTGAAGATGATGACGCCATGTCTTGCAAAGCACCCGCGCTGGAGCCGGTCCTGATAATTACTACAGTAGAGGGAATCCCGGTAGCAACAACCTCTCCCCGACCTCTAGCAAGGGCGCCGCAGCTTCAGCTTTGACATTGGGAAATGATTGGGTGCCATTGCTTGCTCATCCCATTTCCGCCAGTGCCGATTTTGTAGCAAGGGCTAAAACCATGGAGACCCTGGTGGCTTCTTCTACAATTTCTCTTGCTTCCATTTCGTGGATGCCCTCGGCACCCTGGAATAATTCCCCACCAGTGATGAGTTGCTGCTGCTCTGGAGCCACGATCGGCTAATCAGATCTAGCAATCGCACCCGACACATCCATGCCCGCTGTTGTGATATAGTCCTTGGGGTACCGCAAAGCTATAGGCCTCAGGATGGGCAACAATACTGATGGATCCACACCCAAGGGTGGACGAGGTATCTTCACAATTATGGCCGACAGGGTCACTTCGGCTTGAATAGCAAGAGCCTTCAAAAAGGGAGGGATAAACATGACATATCTCAGAGCTTAACATATTAGCCAATGAGAAGAAGTACAAGATTGAAAGAACCAAAAGGAGGGGTTCTCTTACCTCAGCTGGCATTAAGCTCAAATCTCCAGCACCAGATACTATTGCTTCCATCATTCAAACCCCCTCCCTTATAGAGGGACCGGGTGGCCCAAAGCTGCTCCATGCCAGTCGGGGCGGGCTGAAGGTGGTGTAATCGCTTTCATATGCATAAGACGCACAGACATCCTCAGTCTCAATTTCCACTAGAGGAAACTCCTCATCATCCATCTCCATAGTCTTTTCCATTCTAGAGTCTCTTTCATAAGAGCATGAATTATGAAAACTAAGTTGACTTTTTTTTCAACAAAATGCGGTATCAAGTTGTATGAGATTTTCACATTGATTACCCTTGCCCCTCAACTTAAATGACATTGCCTTTAATGATATGAATACTGTAAGAATAGAACAATGTGCACATGAATGCTTGGGAAGGAAAGGTACAACCTGGGGCGTATAGATGTGGTTCTTGTCGAACATCCTCCTGGTGCTATTATTGACTCCTACAAACACAAAAAAATGAAAATGACTTACTGAACATTAAGGATGAAACATTGGGTTGCCTCCCAACAAGCGCTAAGTTTAACGTCTTCAGTCAGACGCACATGGCCCAATAACCAACGGGTTGATTTCATGATTAACCACCTAGTGGTCTCATCCTCCCTCAAATTCTAGCCCTTATGCCATTGGAGGAAGAGATGATATACATATGCATGTGGGTTATAAGTATGCCAGGGGATGCCCTGGTCAGAGAATGGAGGAGGAACATTGTTAAGTATCATGTCTTCAATTATGAAATATTCCTCCTTAGAATTAAGGTCATTAAAATTATTGAATGCGTTTATGCAGACCTTTTTTTTCCCCGCATATTCTTCTTCAACCTCAATTTTAAATTTTTCATGCTCGACATTGAGGTGAGGAAGAGTAGGAGTGGGAGGAGTTTCAAAGGATTCTACAAAAGGGATAGTGTCCAGGAGACAAGGAGGGTCGAGAGTGAAATCAACATGCTCCTCAACACTCGGATGATCATGAGGCTCAAGTGACATTGACCAATCGGCTAGTTGTAGGATGTCGAGGATGTGTATAGAAATGTCGAGGTCAGGAATAGGTGACAGATCAACATTCTCCCCAAAATTATGAGAAGCCCAGCTAAAGTGGATTTCAAGCAGAGGGTCTGGCTTCTCCTTTACTCAAAATGAATTGTCCAAGTAAACACTCAATTCTCTCTCCATCACTTCATCCTCTTTGTCCATCACTTGGGACAAGGGCTCCTCAAATATAGGAAGGGAAATTAATGAGATTTGATCATCAACAAACTCATCTACTTTCTTTTCCTCTCCCCCCAACTTAGGCTCATCGTACTCCCCATAACCCTTTTCGATGGTGGAATTGGGCTTGGGATTTATGGGAGGCTCTTCACTAACTTCCTCTACATCCTCCTGATGTGACTCCTCCATGACTTCCTTCTTATCAAGATTGAAAATATTTTGGGTTTGAGGAATCAAGGGTTGATTATATAAGCTTGCATAAGAGTCAGAATCAGGAAATTACTATTCAAGATTTATAGTAGAGTAGCTAGATGGGTGATCCCCTTCCATTCCCTTGAGATTTTTAGAAAGTTGATCCAATTGGGCTTGGATGGATTGGTTTTGAGCCATGATGAAATGATAAAACTGTTGAAAGCTCTCCTCCTTGTTGAAATTTGAGCATGGAGGAGATAGATACGTAGGGTGAGAGTCAGACTGTGATGGATAGGAGTTTAAAGGTTGATCAGTCTGACAATGAGATGGTAGAGAGTATATGGATTGTCCTGCATGTTGGGCTTGATCATAAGGATCATTTTGGTATTGAGCCCAATTAGAAAAAAATTGGTTTGGAGGGCCTTGAGGCGGGCCTTCGTAAGATTCCCAAGAGGAATTGGGTTGGCCTTCCCATCCAGAAGTGAATGTGGATGAAAATGAGTTATAAGGAGGAGTTGGAAAACCATGAGGCATTTGGACTTGCTCTTAGGTAATAGATGAAGCGTAGGCCCCATTGTCAAAGAATTGAGTGGTTTGGGCCTGATCTTGGGTAAAGAATGGAGATTGGGCCACCATAGGTGAAGGGCTCTCATCATATGCCGACCAGGAGTATGGATTTTCAAAATAGGTCAGGCCACGAGGGGTGAGAGATGAAAATTAGTTTGAGCAATCACCATTATAATAGACCGGAGTGGCCCACATGTGAGTGTTCTCCTGGGGACTAGACCGGAGTGGCCCACATGTGAGTGTTCTCTTGGGGACTAGGTGGCGGTGTTAAGAAATTTAGTTTCATGGCCAGGAGTTGTTCAAGCTTATGGGTCGCTTGATCCAACGTGTTACATGTGTGTGCCCAATCCATAAATATGAATAAATTCTCACCGCTTCTTTTTTTATTTTATTTTTATCAATTTTTTGGAATTATTTTAGTTTTTATTTTCTCTCCCTTATTGATCCCATTTTTGTTAATTTTTTTGTTTGTTTATTTTTTTTAATAAACACAAACAAGTGACAAATAAATTAACCTAAGACACTTAAAGGCAACCTAGGTCTACAAGTTGGGTTTCACAAAGTGACTATGGCACCACTAAAGTCTACCCTCAAGTTCATTCACTGGCTAGGTAAGAGGTGAGATAGTGGGAGGCTCCTCTTGTAGAGTGGTGATAGGCGGATCTAGAGGGGAGGGGTGAATAGATCAGCCCCTTTTGCCACTCTTTGCGGAAATAAAGATAAGATCTAGTACTAAGACTGGGTGAGCAGCAGACGGATGAAAGATACTTAGCCAGATGATCAGATAGTAATAAGTAACATTCCTACCAAGCATCTAGCGATAGAATCCAAGGAGATGCAAACCACAAGACACAAGTTTTAAGGTGGTTCGGTCTCTATCCAGAGACCTACGTCCACCCCTCACACAACACAGTGAGGCTTTACTAGTGCAAGAGCATTACCGCTGATTCACAGCTTCTGACAGAGAGGTTAACTCTCACAACACAGCTGCCAAACAGCTTGAGGGTTCACAACCCAACAACCATAGACCGGTGACCAACGTCGTCTGTCTTCCTACTCACAGGTAGGGTACAGTGATAAGAGAGATTATTTTAAAGAAAAATAAATAGAAATATGAACACCCAGACAGAGTATAACAAGGAAGCTTTATGCAAGAAGAAAGCTTCTGTCTAGACTGGAAGAGACAAAGCCTGTGTCTTCGTCTTTCTCCTGGGGCTTCACCAAGACTGCACGGGAAGCGGTAGATGCCATCCTTAGCAAACACTCCAGTGAATGAGGCTGTAGAGGAATGGTGTTTACTTTTCCTTGCGAGTTTCTCAGCTGGAGGAAGAAGATCTTCAATCTTGCACGATCTCCAGTAGCTCCGGGAAGAAGGCTTCTTACTCAACAAGCTTGACAGTTCTTCTCTCCTTGCGTGTCTTGTTGTATGCTGCTCTTCCCATACCCATATATATATATATGAACAGCAAGCCAATGCATCTTCCTACGTTGTTCACTGTGAAGACCAAAACTAGAAAGTCACGTCCACATTATTTTGATTTGCCCTCTTGTGAAGGTTGACTTCTACCTATCGCCCCAACTGGTATGTGGGTAGGTAGGGAGCACAATCTACCACGTTTTCAGCAAAGTAGAGGGAACTCTGCCAGATATTTATCCTCCTGACCAAAGAGTCCTTCCGATGGCTCTTTTAAGTGAAACGTATCCTCCAAAATGGTTTGCGGATATAGGATAACGAGCGCTTACGATTCTAGATCCGTTCTAGGAGATCCTGAATGTGTCGACGCTTTATAGGCAGGGTGTCGACACGTCGCATGAACTAGCACGGACCTTATAGAGCTTCCACGAGGAGACGACTGGGGGCAAAAATTGCCATCAACCCAGCTGAGGTGAAAATCTGAAAGGGCGCGTCAGGCAAAATCGGGTGACCCCTCGGTGCGAAAACCCGCAAGGGCGTACCGGGAAAAGCTAAAGGGGGCCAACTCTGGTGAAAACCTGTAAGGGTGGCAGAGCTGGTAAAGAGAAAAAAAATCCTCTCCTTCTCTGTTCCTCACGGATGAGGGTCGTCAACCGTGACATTCTATCAACGACGACCTCAGCACCACTCCACAATAACAGTGGCCACTACACCCCTTGAGGGCTAGTCAACACCAAGTCTAGCTTCAACATTTGACTACCTGCCCTAACGGTCGGCCGACCAGTCCTAGTATCACGGCTACAACGCCTCCACAGGCTAGCCGCTCAGTTCCAGTACCAGTTACCAGTTCTAGCATCAGGGCTACAACGCCTCCACAGGCCAGCCGCTCGGCTCTAGTACCAGTTGTCAGTCCCAACATCGCGGCTACAATGCCTCCACAAGCCAGCGGCTCAGTTTCAGTATCAGTTTCCAGTCCAAGCATCGTGGCTATAATGCCTCCATAGGCCAGCTGCTCAGTTCCAGTACCAGTTGCCAGTCCCAGCATCGCAGCTTCAACGCCTCTACAGGCTATCCGCTCAGTTCCAATACCAGTTGCCAGCTCCAGCACTGTGGCTACAACGCCTTCACGGGCTAGCCACTCAGTTCCAGTACCGGTCTCCAGCTCCAGCATCGCGGCTACAACACCTCCGCAGGCTAGCCGCTCACTTCCAGTACCGGTCTCCAGCTCCAACATCGCGGCTACAATGCCTTCACGGGCCAGCTGCTCAGTTCCAGTACCAGTCTCCAGCTTCAGCATCGTAGCTACAACGCCTCCGCAGGCCAGCCGCTCAGCTCCACTACCGGTCTCCAGCTCCAGCATCGCGGCCACAACACCTTCACAGGCTAGTCGCTCAGTTCCAGTACTGGTCTCCTGCTCCAGCATTGCGGCTACAATGCCTTCACGGGCCAATCACTCAGTTCCAACACCAGTTGCCCAGCTCCAGCATCATGGCTACAACACCTCCGCAGGACAGCCGCTCAGTTCCAGTATCAGTCGTCAGCTCCAGTATTGCAGCTACAATGCCTCCACTAGCCAACCACTCGTTTTCAGTGCCAGTTGCCAGTTCAACAGCCCAACTATAGCACATCAATGGATCAGTTACCTAGACCCAATACCAGCACCCAGCACCAGCGTTTTGACGTGGGATCTAGAGGGGGGTGAATAGATCAATCACCTAATAAAATTTTCTACAGTAGCTACTAGTGTGGAATTAAAATCCCACGTCAACGAAAATACATCTCTTGACGAGTGGCCTTCTACCGCATGATGACTGGCTCCACACCTATGCAATTACACCAATATTTGCAATATGAGTCTTAGGTTCGAACACACACTTTGACCCGCACGCTTCTTTCCAAAAAAAAAATGGGGCTTAAAATAGAGGTACCCTACCGGACTTGCTCAAGCACCTTGCTGAGCAAGGGCAAGAATGGCTATAGCCCGGCTGTGGCAAAAACTCGAAAGGGCACTACAGATAAAATTGGGTACCCGGCCATGTGAAAACCTGCAAGGGCGTGCGGGTAAAAGCAAGAGGGGGCTGGCTCTAGGGAAAACTCGAAAGGGCCCTTGAGTCAGTAATTTGGTAATAAAAAAAATGTTGTGGCATCATTATTCGTAAACCCTGTTATAGAAGCACCTAGCATGATACTCCCCATACATCCCACCGGGAAATCCAAAACTACCGTCGAGTCCTTGGCATCATCGTCAGGATCGATGCTAAAACCTTCCGGTGTAGGCCTTATGCCTATGCTACTAAAAGAATCCCTTCTTTACTTCTGCATTCACCCCATACTGATGATTAAGCTACCATCGAGTCCTTGACATCATTGTTAGGATCGATGCTAAAATCATCTGGTGTAGGCTTTACGCCTATGCTACTAAAACAAAACCTTCTTTGCTTCGACATTTAACCCATGTTGATGATTAAGCTACCATGGAGTCCTTGACATCATCATCAGGATCAATCCTAAAACTATCCTGTGTAGGCCTTACCCCTATGCTGCTCAAATAAAACCTTTCGTTGCTTCTGTATTTACCCTATGCTGATGATTAAGCTACTGTCGAGTCCTTGACATCATCGCCAGGATCAATGCTAAAATCGTCCGGTGTAGGCCTTACGCCTATGCTACTAAAATAAAACTTTTCATTGCTTCGACATTTACCCCATGCCGATGATTAAGCCACCGTCGAGTCCTTGACATCATCGTCAGGATCGAAGCTAAACCCATCTGGTGTATGCCTTACGCCCATGCTGCTAAAACAAAATCTTTCTTTGCTTTGGCATTTACCCCATGCCGATGATTAAGCTACCGTCGAGTCCTAGACAGTATCGTCAGGATCAATGCTAAAATCATCTGGTGTAGGCCTTACGCTTATGCTGCTAAAACAAAACCCATCTTTACTTTGGGACTTACCCATGCCAATGATTAAGCTACCGCCAAGTCCTTGACATCATCGTTAGGATCGATGATAAAATCATCCAGTGTAGGCCTTACGCCTATGCTGCTAAGAATAAACCCTTCATCACTTCAGTATTTACCCCATGCTGATGTCCTCCTCATACCCTTTACAAATTTTGATAGTGCTCTTTCTTTTTTCTTTCTTCTTCTTTTCCTATCAAATTTTCATGACTACCCAAATATTCCAGGAGCAAGGAGATACACAAAGATCAAATGGCTTCCTCTCCTTCTCTCCAAAATAACAATGGACATGAGATCATTCCTCTCTAGATGGCATCTCCTAGGCTTAGTCACACATGCAAAACACTATGATGATGTACATTTTGATTGGGCAGCCATGGGAGCCCTTATAGAGATATGGCACCCGCACACACACACGTTCTTATTTCCCACCTTTGAGGCTACCATACTCCTAGAAGAGGTGGAGATGCTACTTGGATTGAAACGATTAAAGCAAGGTGAGGAAGATAAGATGGTGAACATGCACGAGCCAATAAGTGCGATTGAGATGTTGGCAAGCTTAATCCCAAGCCAAAAGATGATAGATCAAATCCAGGTCACAAGATGAATCAATTTGATGAAGCTTGCGGCATGGGTATACAAAGCTCTAGGACAAGCCAAGGAAGAGGACATGGAAAATATCATGAAGGCATTCGTGATATGCCTCACGGGGGCCTTGCTCTTCCCCTCGGTGGAAGATTTTCTGGAGGAGGAACAATTAAGCACGATTTGTGAAATTTGGGAAGGGAAGAGGATTGGGCCGGCGATCGTAGCCTACCTCTATAGTGGGTTCACCTCGGCTTCTATGGGGAGGCCCCTATATGGGTCTATGCTCTTATTCACTAGTTGGGTGGACCTCCACCTAAAGTTTGATCCATGCGAGGAGGCTCAAAATGCCTCTAGGATGTTCCACAAGAGTCCACTCCACTATATGACAGGCATACTCGGCTTAAGTGAGAGAGTGAGCAACTGTGTGCCAAAGCTAAAGAAAAGAGTGGAGTGACGAGAGCACCTAAAAGTAATGCCTCAAAACATGTTCACATGCACACCAGGCATCCTCAAGACCCAAGATCTTCGCACATGGCTCTCAACCGGGGTGGAACTACGTCTCATAGGCACCACCGAGCTTGTCCTCTACAACTCATATCGGTGCCTTTCTCAACTCGACTTATCTCATCAACACCTAGAAGAAGCCTCGCACCTCCCACCTATCAAGAAGAGAGATATAAGCACAAGTGGTGACGAAGATGAAATCAGCACAATCAAGGCATTGTGGGGAGTCAACAAGCTGCACCACCCCAAGGAACAAGTGGAAGAAGATAGAGAATAGTGAAAATCCTATGTAATAGTAATGGGGGCATCCCTTGCCCCTCCACATTTTTTCAAGGCTTGGATTGCTCGTCGGCATGTGCCATTGTGTTCGTCAAAAGTACCTGGCATTCTGTCGAACGGTTAGACTGACAGGAATGGTTCATTTAAAGATTATGTGCTCGAGGCATTATACCATAAAGTAAAGCTTGCACGAAGATATTTCACCAAATGCATAAACAAACTCGGGGTAGTTCTTATAAGAGAGAAAATGCATGCAGAATACAACTCAGAAGTGATGTGCATGCAGTGTGCTTCAACACGAAGATAGCTCAAGAATGTGCACGAGGAATGATTCTTAAGCTCGGGCTATAAGATGAACAAATGTGCACGAAGTATGAGTCCTACAGGCTAAACCTACACGGACTACATTTCAGGAAGAAATGTGCACGAGACATAGTTTCAAAAAGTGCACAAGGTACAAGTTTGGAGAACAATGCACGAGGTATGCACCCCAGATGTGCAAAACTTGCATGGGGTAGGTTTTTCGAAAGAAACAACTCGAAGTAGGAAAAACCTGCTCGAGGTATGTTCTTCGAAAAACTATACGAAGTACATTTTTCGAAAGCAAACCTATACGAAGTATATTGCCAATAAAAAGTGCACGGGGTTGTCAATACGAAAAGGTGCACGAGGTAAGTTGAAGAATCTGCTCGAGTTATGAACACTGTTCAAAGCTGCTCGAGGTATGCAGTTAAGAAACTGCACGGGGTATGAACATTATTCATGCTCGAGGTTCCAAGATAGAAATACATGCACGAAGTATAACCCAAAAGGTTGCACGAGGTATGAACTTGTTACTTAAAATCTGCTCAAGGTATGGCCTTCCCACACAGAATCTTGCACGAGGTATAAACCTCATCTATGAAAAGTATGCTCGGACTTGCAGAAACCATGTTCGAACATTGAATTGCTTTGACTTGTAAAACATGCTTAGGGTTTGTAAAAGCTGCTAGGGGTTTTACAAGAATATGCTCGAGCCGTGCAAAATATGCACGGAATATAAATCTGAGAAACGTGCACGAGGTATGCACAAAGCATGAAGTGAATAACAGAGTGAGTGCAAGTCAGTGCAAACACGGTTCATGCACGGAGTTCCTGAATGCATGAGAGTGCAGTGGTCTTTAATCACAATGACTTAATAGCAGGCTTAATGCATAGAGATTGGTATAGTGTTAGCATCATCAAAACAATAGGAAAAACACAACATGCACTAGTCGGCTAAGGGAAGAGATCAAAGGCGTTTGGGGAGGCAATGGGCTTGGGTTGCGTCAGGGAAGGGAGTGGATGGTGTCCAAAGTGGAAACCCACCCTTTGCTAAGCCATGAAATAGATGGAAGAAGCTATCATCAGTCGAATACATATACTGGTGAGTAGGAACAAGAGAATTCGGGGGATGAGTGGTTCGCTCCATCGCATCAATCCCACAGTAGTAATCATTATCCAACGCGGGTCTCGACAGATATGGCCATACAACTCTCTCTTGCCAATTCTTCCTCTTTTTTTGCTTCTTTCTATTCATCTCTTCTTCTTTTCTTTCTTCTCTTTTTATGGTGGCCTCCATAATTCCTGAAAGCTATAGGTGCCTTGGAGTAGCATCTTTGAGGCCACAAAGATGACTGCGCCTAATCCAGGTTTTCTCCCCGTAAGGCTGGCGAAGATAGCACCTGCAATTCATCAAAGTAGGCAAACATCGTTTATTAGGAGGCCATGAGGCCCAGAATCCCGGCGAAGAGATGAAGGGTGGTTTTGGTCCCACCAGGTGTGCCAGACTTGTGGATGTACTAAAATTTATTTGATATTCTGTTCATTTGTTAGGGTGGGGTGTTTATTTGTCTACTTAGTGCGAGGGCGTATCAGTCACCTAGGTGACGATTTATTTGGGCTCCGAAGAGCCACGAGTGTGCTCGATCTGACTTGGTCAGATGATTGTGTAGTTCATGTCGGGACCAAAACCCGCCGCACTATAAAGGTCACGGCGTCATTTACATCCCCATACGGGGGAACACCCTTGATTAATCGTCGGGAATCAGGACCTCATGGCCAGAAAATTAACTGCATGAAAAAAATATATTAGGAGGCGCTGAAGTCCTCATATGAGGGTGTAAAGAAAGTATTTGAGATCATGTCGGTCACATGTTGACAATTTAATGTTCGGATGAGTGTCCAGCCTGAGAGTATCGTAACCATAGCGGGGAAAATCGGAGCATATGTATGCCAGGGTACGACAAATTTGTTGTTCTGAGGAACGAGAAACGTTCAGTTAAATCTTGGTCAGAGTGGTCGGAAACCAACAAGTTTGTCGGCCAGGTGCAAGATCAAGCCGTGACTATACTGCAGTGTGCCCCCCGCGGTCGAAGCAAGACTTGCATGAGCATCATTAGTATTTTCGAAGCTGGAGGGCAACGGGGAAGATGTTTCGAGATTAAGTCCCAAAGAAAACATATTTAAGATAGTAGGCAGTAGGCCTAGAATGTGGGCAAGACAATGACCATGATCGGGGCGGACCAGAGGCCTAAGCGTGGCCCATGCAGGCCTCATCAATATTTCCATGCGAAGCATCCGGGGGTAACGAGAGCCGTCTCGTTCCACTTAGATTTTGTCGGTCATTCATGGACCCCTTTATGTTCAGACAAAGATCCGTATTGAAGGTACGACGTAAACGGAAACAAACCCGTACAAATGTATGCCGAGTTTTCGGTAATTTCAATGAGAGGGCGGAAACGACGTAAAAACGACACGAAGTATGGAAGACATAGAAACGACACGAAGTATGGAAGACATAGAAATGACATGAAGTATAAAAGATGGAAAAACAACACGAAATATGAAAGATGGAAAAACAACACGAGGTATGGAAGATGAAAAAATGACACGAAGTATGGAAAACACAAAAACGACACGAAGTATGGAAAACACAAAAATGACACGAAGTATCACCATCATGTGTGCAAAAGCTGCACGAGGTTGGCCTTAGAAAAAGCTGCACGTAGTATGATTTTCCAAAGCATGCATGAAGTAAAAGATGCACGAACTATGTTTAGCTCGCGTGCATAACGCAATAAGAACTTCAAAATTGTTCGCGTGCAGGTTTTCTACTGACAGACTATGCAAGAGCATCACATTAGTGAAACCTGCACGAGGTATGGAGGGATGACACGAGGTCTGACCTCATGAAGAAGAAACACTATTCATGCACGAAGACATAACACATTCAACAACGATATGTGCACGAACTATGCTTGACACACACATGCATAGAACTAAGTAAGACTCTACACAGAGTATGAAAGTCAGTATGCACAGAAATGTAATGACTCAATGGCAGTGACTCTATGGGTTGCACTCAATGTGCACAGAAATGCAGTGACTCAATGGGTTGCAATCATCAAAACAAACATCTAGCAAGACAGCCCAAGGGGTAGAGGCACAGCATTCTCCCCAACAACCCTCACACGGATAACGGATGAAGCGATGTGTGGTGTGTAGTGAATTAAAAACCTATTAAGTTGACCTGTGAAGGGAGAAAGAAGAAATGGTCAAACGCACAGGCAATCACATGGAACACGAGATTTTATGGTGGTTCGGGACCACGACGGGCTCTCTACGTCCACCCCTCACCCAATCGGGTGAGGCTTCACTCCACATTACTTTTGTAGCAACACGGGGACGAACCCCAATCATACACACGCTACTTCCGCAGCAATAACCACACGGGGACTGACCCCAACATGTTGCCACTGCAGAACACACACACACACACGTTCGGGGAACATACCTCGGACACCACAAACACATAGAGTCGCAGCTCCATCCACGCACAACTAAACACAGGGAAGGTTTCCCCTCAATAAACTCCAACACACGCGAAGATACAACTCTGCTCACACCCGTCCGTAGATGGTTCTCAACAAAAGTATATTCAGAGTTCAGAAATACAAGATATGACCAATACACCCTCAAGAACCACTAGCAAATGGCCAAGATGAATCTATAGAAGATATGAAAATAAATCCCCATGAGAAGAAATGAAGAGTAAGAAGTTTTCTTCATTGCTTGGAAAGTCCGAGCCAAAGGTAAAAAGAGTCTTTTTGTTGATTGGCTAGACGAAAGATCTGAGCCAAAAATAAGAGGGTCTTTTTATTCTCTGATCGGACGGTAGGTCTGTACCAATGAAGAAATATTGATGTCGATCCGACGGGATGTCAGAGTCAACAAACCTTGCTCAGACGGTATGTCCACAACAAGGGCAGAAATAAACACCATTGTCGTCTAGACACCATGTCGAAACCAATTAACCTGGGAGAGACGTAGGGTTTGGACCAGGGTAGAATATGGTTATTGACTTGACAGACAGCCGAAGTCAGCCAACATGACTAAGACGTGGGGCCTAATCTAAGGGAAGAATATAGGATATGTGTTGATCTGACATCATGTCGAAGCCAACGAACTTGGCAAAGACCTTAGGTCTAAGTCAAGGAAAGAATGTAGGATATGTGTTGACCTGACATGATGTCAAGGTCAACAAACTTGGCAGAGACGTGAGGCCTAAGCCAAGGGCGAAATATGAGATAAGTGTTGACTCGACGTCATGTCGGAGCCAATAAACTTGACAGAAGCGTGAGGCCTAAACTAAGGGCCGAATATAGAATGGGTGTTGACTCGACGTTCTGTCGAAGCCAATGAACTTGACAGAGGCATGAGGCCTGAGCCAAGAGAAGAATATAGGCTAGGTGTTGACTCGACATCCTATCGAAGCCAACGAACTTGGTAGAGGCATGAGGCCTAAGCCAAGGGCAGAATATAAGATAAGTGTTGACTCGACATCATGTCGAAGCCAACGAACTTGGCAAAAGCTTGAGGCCTGAGCCAAGGGCAGAATATGGGATGAGTGTTGGCTCGACGTTATGTCGGAGCCAACGAACAACGAACTTGGCAGAGACCTGAGGCCTAAGCCAAGGGCAGAATATGATATAAGTGTTGACTCAACGTCATGTCGAAGCCAACGGGCCTTGCCCTGATAGAAGGTTTGGGGTGAGAGTTGACCAGAATGTAGATGTATGAGAGACCCAGACCCAGGGCTAAATATCAATGTCAACCCGACGAAGTGTTGGAGTCAACCAACCTTGTTCAGACAAAAGGTCTGAAACAAGGGTGGAATGTGTAGATGAAGATGTCATCCCGACGTCCTGTCGAAGTTGACCAACTTGGCGAAGACGTGGGGTCTAAGCCAAGATAGAATATGAACGTTGACCCGTGGAGATGTCTGGATCAACAGATCTTGCTCAGACAGAAGGTCTAAGACAAAGTGAAGGGATATTTTTGTTGGTTTATTTGTTCGAGTTTATTAGGTTTATTGAGTTGTTTGTTTATTTTTTTATTGGGTCTATTGGGTAAAATACTGTTCTAATTTAAATTACGCGTGGTGTAATTCCAATTCATTATACGCTCCCTCGACAAACTCCCCCAACTCTTCAGGGGCCTCATCAGCCTCTTGGGTGACTTCCCAAGTTCCTGGTAGCGGTAATCCGATGCTACACTGGGTTATCAGTATCTGGAGCTCTGGGTCGTTACAGTTGGTATCAGAGCGGTGTTGAGGAATCATGTTAGTAATCGAAATTGCACAGCTATTGTCCATAATTAGTCCATTTATACCGTCCATTGCTGGATTAGGATATTTTCTGTATGATTAATGAATTCTTCTATTTATTATCTGTTTGATAGTCATTTCAAGATGCCGCCTCAGCATCAGAGAGTCCCAGTTCCTCAGGAAGCGAGAAGTGTTCCTCAAGATGTTCCTGCTCCGGCCCCCGATATTCCAGCTCAAGAGGATGCGCCTGGCAGTCGCGGACGTGCATTGAAGGAATTTTTGCTATTTCATCTACCGACCTTTGAAGGCCAGACCGATCTGGATGCCGCCAAAGTATGGTTGGACATGACTGAGTGCGTGTTTCGCTCCATGGAATGCATGGAAGACGAAAAGGTGATGCTCGACACTTTTCAGCTCCAGGGTGTGGCACTGACATGGTGGAATATAGAATGGGAAATTTCTTTCCAATCTCGCCCGCTCTGACAGATTTCATGGGCTGAGTTCGTTGCCACATTCGAACTCACTTCAGCCCGACTTATCTCCGAATGGATAAAATGCATCAATTCTTACAGCTCGTCCAGAGAGGAATGTCGGTGCTTGAATATCAGAACAAGTTTATGGAATTGGGCCGTTAGGCGCCCCATGTGCTTACAAATGATGCATTGAAGATAGAGCAGTTTCTTCGTGGCCTCTGTGCTGAATTGAGGTAGTCACTGATCTTTGCCCATGTGACCAACATGAATGAAGTATACTAGGCTGCGGCAATATTGGAATTGGATTTGGCGAGATCCCAGGTTCCATCTCAGGCAGTGTCGATTCAGCCGATAGTTCAACTTCCATCTGGTTATCCACCTCCTGTTCCAGGTTTTCCTTCAGCCACTCCAACAGCTAGTGGTGTTGCTTCTTCGGGCAAGTCCCAGTTTAAGAGATTCAAGAATAAGAAGAGGTTTAAGAAGTGATTTGACCAGCAGGCATCGTCTGGTGTAACACAGTAGTCAGCCCCTTCCTTCCAGTAGCATCAGAGTTCTGCAAAAAGCCAATTCAAGGGTTGTACGCGATGTGGTGGCAGCCACCCAGGCAAACCTTGCTCCTTGCCGGTGGTATGTTTTCAGTGTGACCAGCCGGGTCACGTGGTGAGCAGCAGATGGTAAAATCTGTGAGATACTTGTGTAGTCTCCACACCATCCTTTTTACCCTTCCGAGTCTTTAGACTCGTGGGTGGCGGTTCGAGTCTCGGGTTATCGGGCCTTCCCGATAATCGAATTCTCGGGTCGTTACACCGTCTCACGCTGACGACATCTAGAGCCATGGTCGCCACGGCTTGGTGACCTGGGGGCTTTTGGTTGGTCTTTGTGCGGAGGGTTTACTCACATAGTTGGGTGTTCTTATAAGCACCCCATGTGTCCATGTGAGTCATTTGGGGTTAGTGTCCTTTGGTCCTTAGCCGACCTTGCGTGCCAACTAGAGGGACATGTTGGTGTGAGTTGCTCGGGCCAGTTTAGGTTGGTTTATGTCCGACCTTGTGTCACGGCTTGAGGCCGTATTCCACTCAGGTTTTGAATATGTATGTGGGCACTCCGATAGTTTCCGTGAGACTATGAGTTTACTATTTTATCGTAGCACTACCTTCATTCGTGGATGGACCTGGCAAGGACAGCCTAGTGTGCACAACGCTCATTCAGTAGTGGCGAGGACACGACCGTGTTGTTGGGTGCAAGGGCACAAATCCTAGCAAGTCCTAGGGAGAGGTGTGCGAGTGTGTCTCTCTGCCCCACTCGAGGACAGGGTGTGGGCCGCGTGTGTGAGACTTGAGAGATGGCCAGCCTAGGTAGAGTTACCAACAACGTTGTTGTGACCCTCTTGGCAGTTGAGGTAGAGCTTACACGATGGTGAGGTCGTGGCTCCCTTCTTGGTTCGAGACTGAGACTTCTCCGACATTGAGGCCTAGTCTTCCCGAGAGTGGAGGTTGTGCCCTTGACCACGTGATCTTAGCTGTGGCTTCCGTCAGTGAGGATGGGCCTTCACGACAGAGGTGTTGTCGTGAGTTTCCCGATAGCGTAGCCGTGGTTTGCCGGTGGTTCGACAATTCCAACCGCGAGGTCATGGTTTTCCCATTGAGAATAGGAGTAGCTTAGAGAGCTATATTTCCATCGACTGCTATCATTACTGCAGTTACTCCTGTTATTGTTGTTATTATTACTTTTCTTACTGCCACCACTTTTATTATTGTTGTTGTTGTTTACCGTTGTAATTGTGGTGAGGATTTGTGGAACCCTTATTGAGCCAATGAGATGAGTTTCACCTCTTCTTTTTTAGATGCGATGTTCCCACGTGGAGTTCACGATCTAGTGCAGTGTCCGAAGAGTTTAGTGGCCAGGGTGCTTGAGATGGAGCATACCTCAAGACTGTGTACTTTTCCTTTCTTTTAGACTGTACTTTTGGACATTGTATTTTGGACCGTAAACTGTTTAAAAATTTTCATTTGTTTCAAACTACAGGTCTGTAAAGAAAATCTGGGATGGACTAATCGAAGCTCAAAAAGAAAAGGAAAGTTCAAAGAAAGACAGTGAGTGCTTGATGGCTGACAATATCTGAATTATCTTTGAAAAATTGAAATTTGTTTCAATCGTATTTTCATCCATGAAAATCATGAAAAATCTATTTTTCTTATGAGTTTGCATTGCATCTATATGTTCATCATTTGCATGACTACATGGTTTTTAAATGGTGACTTGAGAAAGGGCAGACATGACGACCCAGCATCAGAGCTCGGGTAAACTCGAAACCACTTGGATCCTAAGAGGTCTCCTAAGAGCGGTAAAGCTCCAAAGGGATAAAAGGAGTGCGTGAAGGTGTATAGGAATACATTGAACTTCCAGATAAGGAAGTAAATAATTACTATATTAGAACAGGATTGCTAAAATAGTAAAAATAAAGTTACATTTTTTATAACAAATTAAAACTAATAGCTAGCAGAGTCCAGTCGAACTAAAGATAAGTACAGTCCAACAGAAAATAAAATGTACCCTCAAGTAGGCGGAAGCCCGACACTGGCAAAGCTGGCTACTAAGAACCATGAACTACACCTCCAGACCACGAGGAAGAAGAGCAGCCACACTTGAAAAGTCAGGGGTGAGCCTTGTGTCACTAGCTCAGTAGGGGTCCCGCAGATCCCCACCAAGAAACCAAAGTGGTAACCACAGTAACAACAACAAGAGCAACAGTAGTAAGCAAGAGTAACAACAACGGAAGTAAAGAGGAAAGCCGTACTAAATAGCCACCACTCCTAGGTGGGTCGACACGCTGAAGTGTCGTTAAGCTACAACTAGTGGAGGCTCACTAGACACAGAGACGCAAAATCAAAATATCAAAGTACAGACAGGCTAACGCGTACCTATCACACGTACTACGAAGCACAAGATAGTATATAGGACTACCGCCAGACTCAAGATAGATAACTAGACCTATACGCAATGATCCTTGATAAGAGTAAAGCCACAACTGCATCAATTAGAAATCTGATGGATATTCTAAGAACTTATGAAAGAGCCTCCGAGCAATTAGTTAATGTTGATAAGAGTGGATTCTTTACACATCCTAAGGCCAAGGCTTCTGCTTTGATTTCTTAGTGGGGATCTGCGAGACCCCTATTGAGCCAGTGACACGAGACACACCCCTGACTTTTTAGGTGTGGCTGCTCTTCTTCCTCGTGGTCTGGTGGTGCGGTTTGTGGTTCTTAGTTGCCAGCTTTGCCAGTGTCGGGCTTCCCCCGACTTGAGGGTACGTTCCCTTTTCTGTTGGACTGTCAGCATCATGACCTTTAATCTAAGCTGGCATGTAAACCAACAAAAATATCCTTGTCTGACGTTATAACTTTTCGCCTAAGCCGGCAAATATTCTACCTTGGCGTCATGGCCTTATGCCTAAGCCAAGTTGTGCAGCATCATGACTTTACGTCTAAGCCGTTAAATACTCTTGCTCGGCGCCATGGCTTTTTGCCTAAGTTGGTAAATATTCTGCCTTGGCGTCATGGTCTTCCGTCTAAGTCAAGTTGTACGACGTCATGACTCTACGTCTAAGTGGTTAAATATTCCTGTCTGACATCATGATTTTTCACCTAAGCCGACAAATGTTCTGCCTTGGCGTCATCGCCTTCCACCTAAGTCAAGTTGTACGGCATCATGACTTCATGTCTAAGCCATTGTTGTACCCGGACAATTTCCCAGCAAAATGCCAAGGAACAAGGGTCTAGAAATTTTCCTGAACACCCTTAAGGCATGGGCTACCTAACCCTTTCTACAACTCTGTGGGGATGGCCAAGGGCCCTAACTAGTTATTCGTGACGTACGGTTATGCCAGCAACTGACCAAGACTATTCCTGACCACTTAGTTGTGGGCTTTGCCCGCGCTTCACACAGCCGCCCGGGCCAACCCGGGGGCGCCCAGACTCCAAGCCATGCTACATGGCACTCAGTGAAAAGTCTAGGGGCCTGCCCCAAGACCTCTTCTTTCGACCCGCCAAGGTCAAAGGGAGACTCAGCTAAGTCAACCATAGGCTTTGGAGGCCCACAATACCCATATACGGCTCACACACGCGTGTCGGGCATTTTCCCGAACACCTTGTGGGCGCATATATTCCAGCCCTTCTACAGCAAACCGTGGGCCAACCGGCGGTTCCAGCACACCAACTGGGTTCTACAATGACCCCCCAGCAAGCCGGGGCCACCCCCGACCCTCAAACACATGGCGACAAGCCACTCACCCTTAGCTTTCGGGCCAACTCGAAGCTACCCTGCCAACTCGCCATGCAACACGACACGTAGCACGAGGCCCTACCCACGTGCCCAAGGTGCCTCTCTTTAGCTCCCACGGGCTCTTATCCTCAACCCAAGGCCCGCCCCAGGGCCCCTCAGCCAGCTAGCCTGACCGTTCAACAACTCGGGGTGTGTCGGGTATTTACCTGAACACCTTGTGAGTGACAACTATGGCTTGACAAATAACGGCCCCCATGGGCTGATCCCAGTGCCCTGGAACCCCGTGTCCCTTAAAGGACACCCCCAGACGACAAAGGAAGACCCCCGGGGGCCATCCCTCGGGGTTGCGACTTGCCTGGGGCCAATTCGCCCCGGGGCGTGGCCACTAGTTCCAATTCATTTTACGCTTTCTCGACAAACTCCCCCAACCCTTCAAGGGCCTCATCAGCCTCTTGGGTGACTCCACAATTTTTCCACAACTATAACGGTCATGGATTGGGGCATTATACTAATGACCTATCTAAAGTATGCATGAGCATAATGGACCAGGAGTGGTCCGCCAAATGGGTATGACGCGCCAGAGGTGGTACGTTAAATACATAACGGTCACTGGAGTGACCGCCATGTGTATAACACGGTCACAGCCCTCATAGGATGTTCACGACATCCACGTACAATAGGCTAACACGGAGAAAATTCTGTACACTGCTCGGGATGAGACCACTCTTCCGGGATCTCTCGACACACATATCTAACTCTCACGGAACACTTAAGGCATCCGTTGAGTCAAACACCAACAAGGCATCAAATCTTGGGTTCACTGGAGCCCGAGACAACTCACATAAAACCCCAAAAACCAAAGACCATGAACGCGGTGCACGCATGTGTCGCGATGGTTAACGCATCCAAAGGATGCATCGTGATGGCACCAGAACGTGTCCAACGCTTAGAGCACGTTAACGCCCTTAACGCGATACATGCTAGGGTCGCGTTAATAGACTTGGCCGTAACCCCCAACGCGTTAACACCAGAACGTAGTAGAGACCTCCTGCGCGTTAATCAAGATTGCGGCCACCACCTTGGTCACGTTCTTCAGGATCGCGTCTAACACTAGAACCGCATTCCTAACTGCCTAACCACCCTACTGTTCATCTTCTTAGATGAACGCGGTGGTACGATAAAGCGTGTTAATGACGCGCCCCCTGGGAGCTCAGCGTTAAAATGTCGAACCCGAGAACCAGTAAAATCTGTGGAAAAGCCTCGTTCCATGTCCCAATCGTCTCCAGTACGATGGGGATACATCGAAAATCACACTATACACCTTCCACAAGCCGGAAGGGATCAAACCACGTACAAAATGACACAAAATGGGTGATTTTCCACAAATCGACCCAAACTGACTCACAAGGTAACTGGACTCCTTTCGGCCCCAAATCACAACCAAATGTGATGAAACTAGCGGGAATGGCATCCAGACATGCCAGGGGTTCGAATGAAACCAATTCTACCCAAAACTGTCGCCTAAAATGGTGAACCCAGCTCACACCCCCCGAAGCATGCATCGCCCTAAACGAAGCAAAACCCGCTCGTATACGCACCATTCGGCTCCAAATCGCGAGAAAATGAAGGAAAAGAGTAGGGCATGTTGTGCCGGTTATAGAGAGTACAGAGGAATCAACCTAGAGGGGAGGGGTGAATAGGTTGACTAATTAAAAATTTCTCTCTCTCTCTCTCTCTCTCTCTCTCTCGTTTTCTCTCTCTCTCTCTCTCACGATCGCCTCTCTCCTATGAGCGACGTCACGCCGGGTTTCCCGGGAGGGGTTGTGGTGAATCAGCCCATGTTACTATGGAATGAATTGCAACATGGATTAAATAAAGCGACAGAACTGGCCACCGCGGGAGATTGCTCCTCTGCAGGGTATTGGAAGTGCTTACAGTGTTTGTTTTGCTCCGGCGGAATTACCCTGCAATGATTTAGCTTATCAAAATAAAATACTGAAAATAGGCCCCCGTGGGAGATTGCTCCTCTGCGGGGTATTGCATGAAAGTGAAAATAAAAATACAAAAATTGAATGGAGAAAGGGAAACGACTGAAATTAAAGGGGAGAATTGAAACGGCCATAATGGGAAGCGACTCGCCGCGGGCCTCGAGGTACGAAGTAATGCAGAATTTAAACTGTCATAGCGGGAAATGACTTACCGCGGGCCTCTAGGTACAAAGTAATGCAGAATTTAAATAGCCATAGTGGGAAGTGACTCGCCGCGGGCCTCGAGGTACGAAGTAATGTAGAATTTAAACAGTCATAGCGGGAAATGACTCACCGCGGATCTTGAGATAATAGATAGGAATAATGCAGAATGTAAACGAAAAATCACACGGAGTGCGTGTGTGCGGAATGTGTGATCGCCAGGGGTCGCGGGACCCCGAAATGAGAGAAGCAGGAGATTGTGTGGCTCTTCTCTTCCTCTTCCTTCGGCCTGCCGATGAAGGGGGCTCTCCTTGGTTACCCTTGCAAAAATGAAGCAAATATAAAAGTGAATTAGAAGGAAGGTAGCGTAGTATCAATCCCTTGTAATAACGATGAAAACATGAACAAACACGCACCTGGTTGGTGGTGTTTAAACCCCTTTTGGGTTAAGAGGGTAAGGAGGAAATGATATGCAAAAGATGCATGGGATTAAAAACAAGAAATAAAAGGGAAGGAACGCTTATTGGGGTTGTCGCAAATGGAGTGGTGCTTTGGTGGAATTTCGACAGCGCCTCGGCAAGACTTTGAAGACATGTGGTGGAACTTTGGCAGCACTACGGTAGGACCTTTGGAACGTGGGGCGAAACTCCGACAGCACTACGGCTGGACCTTGGGAACGTGGGGCGAAACTCCGGAAGCACTACGGTAGGACCTTGGGAACGTGGGGCGGAACTCCGGCAGCACTTCCCCTATAGTTAACCGAGGCAACGAGAGGGGAGGGGGGTGGATGATGCGGGACGGACGTGCGACTCGACTCCAATTGGATATGTGATCCTTGGACTCTAAGCAAGCTCGCGATCGCCCCCGAGGTCTTGCGGCAGGATGCAGCCGTGGGGATGGCAACGCCGACCGGTGCGACCCTGGAGGAAGGAGAAATAGCACCGGAAGGCAGCATAATCCCGGTGACTGAGGTAAATGTGGGACCTCCGGGACCCGTCTTTACATTTTTTTTTGAGATTCAGGGTAGCCTGCCTCGATCGATGGAAGGCTAACCCCATTCTCTATGTTTCAGGAGGAAGCAAGGCCCCCAGAGGCGCGCACCACTAAAACCCGCAAGGCCATCGTGAAGCAGAGGGAGGCAGCGGGCCCTGCGAAGGTTGACGAGCCGTAACTGCTCTCAGAGTTGGAAGTGGAGCGCTTGGTGTCGTTCCTGCAGTCGAGGAGCGGGCTGAAGCTCATGGTTCCTCTTCCACCTCCCCGACCGCTCATCACACCGAAGGAGGGCCGACTCCTGGGGAAGACGCTCGCTAGCCTTATGGTCCACGGGGAGGAGGGAGCATCAGCAGCAGAGGTGGCTGAACCTTCAGCAGTGGCGCCCGATTCAGCTCCACTTCTCGCCCTTCCTCCGACCGAGAGTAGGGTGAAGTAGCCCCTCACGATGGCAGAGCCAGGCGATTCAGTCGCAGCTCCACCGGCTCCTTTGGTGATGACCAGCCGGGAGTTGTCTGTCAGAGTTGGGCACCCGAGCAACCTGGCTGTTAGTCTCCCGTCCTCCTCGGGCATGGTGGATGCGGATCTGTGGGCGGCCGTGGACAATTTGGTCGAGTTCGATCCTCCAACTGTGCCCTCCATCGACCACGTCACCTCGGATGCACCGGTCTTACAGATGTTGCTGGTCTTGCAATCGATGATCTTCATCGACCCTTCCCTCACATACCGAGGGGTACATAGCCTAGTGGCGCAGCTGACCGGGGTGTTGTAGATGCTGGGCTACCCTCTGGAGGAATGGTCGCGACATGTATTGTTGCTGTTGAAGTACGTCAACCGTCATGAGTTCCTCGAGACCCGAGCCCCTAATGAGTTCTTTGCCATCAGTTCCCAGGAGGAGGAGTACCTTCGTGCGCTGGACGTGTGGCGAAGCAACGAAAAGCAGCATAGGAGGGCCCTAGACGAAAATCAATGTCATGTGGGCGCCCTCACAGGCAGGGTCGAGAAACTGAGGGGCTATCTCGCTACAACTGAGGTCGAGTTGGCTGAAGCTGAGGCTGCCGTGCTTAGAGAGACTGAGGAGCTTGCCATCGCCAGAGTCGAGATGACATCTGTGACGTCTGAGCTGGCGCGCCTCAAGGGGCAGAGGCGCCAGCTGTGCGATATGGCCGAATTCCATTGCATCGGGATCCTTCCTCTCGAGGAGCTCTTCCCCATGGCGCAGGGAAATGATGATAAGGAAGGGTTCCTTATGGATCTCCATGAGGATTTGATCGGGTGGGGCTATTAGGGGTGTGTAGTGTCAATATTGACCCCTTTTATTGTTCTCCGAGCAGTCACGGCATTCCCAGCCCTATCACTCCCGCTTGCTCCACCCATCCTGAGGTGAGTCAGCGGATCTCTTACAGTCGGACTGGCCTATCTCGGTTGTGCAACCGAGGGCCATAGTGTTCTCCTCACACCTTACGTGCTTCTGTGCCAAGGCGAGGAGGTCTGTCAGGGTGGCTGGGGCTTCAACCCCGATTGGCCGTCGGAGGATGGAGTCCCGAGTTCCCTATGTTAGGGTAGTGGTGGCGATGCTGACATTGAGATGGGGTATATGAATGCCTCTGCTCGAAAGCGGGACGCGTAATCCCAAAGGGTCTCCTCTTGTCCCTGCCTGATGGTGAGCAAGCTCATCGCGGACTTGGCTTCCTTTAGACAGCCAATAAAGTTCTCCTTAAACAGCTTCTTCAGCTGTTGGAAGGAGGTGATGGTTCCAGCCGGCAGGGATTCAAACCATGTCTGGGTGTTCTTCTGGAGAGTAGTGATGAAGGCCAAGCACTTTATAGCTTCCAAGGCCCGGTGAAACACCAGGTTGGACTTGAAGCTGTGCATGTGGTCAGTTGAGTCGGTGGTGCTGTCATAGGGGGTGAAGGATGACAGTTGGAACTTTGGTGGGATAGGGGCCTCCATGATCTCCTTGGAAAAGGAGGCATGGAAGTCCGCATCGTCGTCAATAAGGCCACTGGTCTTGGCAGCGAGCAGGACGTCATCCAAGTACTGGGCCTTGTCCTCGATTTCTTCATAACAATGCAGTCGCTGAGCCATCTTCGGGTTGGAATGGAGCAAACTATGTGCCCTTGATCCGGGCGAGCTGTGTGGGCACTGGGCTCGCACAGCAGAGGCGTGGGAAGCTTCCTACACTTGGCAAGATTCTGCCACAGTTGGAGCCCCCCTGTTCTGAGGTTGCTCTGTTGGAACGCGCTCTGGCCCTGTGAACCTATTGAGGAGGCCCTGCCAAAGTTCCGTTAAGACCTGGAGCTGATGGTGCATCTCAGCGAGCTCGTCGACGGTGACCTCCCTACGTGGTTGGGTGGAAGACGAGGCTTCCTACGATCCCCAGCGGGAAATGGGGCCCTGGTGGGATCCTCGGCCTCGGTTGATGGTGTTGCGGTAGCTCCCATTGGGTGCCATGGCTTTTTGATCGAGTTCCCACAGATAGTGCCAAAAAGTGTAAAGGTGAAAAAATGATTCCTAGTCCTCGTACCACACTTTTAATATTTCCCCAAACCCAAGTACACCCCCCCCATAGCCCTAACCCTCACCACCCCCACTTCAACCTCTCATGCCCTAGCCCCTTCCAACTCCCTTACTACTGCTTCCCCCACAACCCCATCTTCCAAGTTTGCCCATAGCATCCCCGGAGGTTCCACAACGTCGCCCACCCCTTGGCGCAGTGGAATCATTGATCTGCTGCTTACAGATTTAAGTCTAGTTTTGAGGCCTGGATTGCAGAATCTACCATGACTCCCACGGCATGAATCAGTCCAAACTCTCTTCTGTAGAGTTGTTCATCTTTGAGTGAGCTTCGCTCCAAAAGTTGTCCAACCCCGTTTTGACCTCGGCACTGATCATGTCTCCCACTCTCGTGCGGCTGCACCAGATTCAAGCCAGAACCTTAGGTCCGATTGGCAGAGGCTGCATCAACTTCCACGGCATGATTCACCCTAAGCTCTCTTATGAGGTTTGGTTCTTCTCCGAGCCCTCTATGTTCCAGAGGTGGTTTTGCCCCATTCCGACATCGGCACAGTTCGTGGTGCCCGGTCTCGTGCGACTGTGGGGAGCTGGTGCGAACCAGTCCGCGCAGATTATGCAACTGATTAGCCGATCATGTCACACCTTCCATGTCGATCTTCTGAATGAGCCTTCTTCATCAGAGTCATACCCCTCAATGTCCTGAAACCATCCCAAGTGGTTTCGTCACGATCTGACCTCCGTGCTGAGCGTACCACTCTAGGCATCTTGCCCCTGTCCGCCTGCTCACCTAGAAAATAGAGGCTTATCCCACAAGTGACCGTGACCAGCCTTGAGCTCCGATGGCTGTCAAACTTCTCTGATGCGTAGAGCTTCCAGTTCTCCAACCAACCACGCTGGTCCCGCCTCATTCTTAGGTCCCCGGTGGGAGTTCTCCCTCCTGCACGGCGACTGCGCCAACCTATCCTGTGAGACATAGTTGCAAAGGTTGGCTTGTCGGCCCCGCCTTGCCCACCAGCGACCTCAAATCATCACCGAGCTTTGCGGAGCACCACAGCACTCCTCCAGTGATGTTTTGGCACAAGCAACACCACTCTTGGAGTCCTATGCATAGCGTACTAGTCTAGGTTCTTCCACTCTACCCTACAAGATAGCAAGCGACAATTCGCTCGAGCGTTCCCTCCACCTTGTGCCCCCCTCCTGCATGAGGGTAGTGTTGTACCGTGATCCCCTCCCCAAGTTCCCCCTCCCCGTGTGGAGGTTATTTCATTTGCTTGTACTAGCTGGGTCGACCGGAAGCTCCATCGAAGCAGTGTGTTTGCCGAGTGCACACGCTCCCCAGCGTGCCCACGTCTCCGATCGGCGCACAAGTAGAGATAACCAAGTCCTTTATTCATAACTTCCATCAAATAGTTCTATTACATAATCTCACGAAGAGAACTAAGACTCAATAAAAAGAAATTACAATGAGTGACTCAAGAAAGTAGAAAGACAAGACTAGATAACGGCATCGATAGTTGACATAGCTCTAAGCTCTTCACTCATGTCCAATCCCATCCGAATGATCTTCGTCATCAGAATTACCTGAAAAATAGGAGAAAATACTAGGTGAGCGAACGCTCAGTAGGAATTATATCTCAAGTACTAGCTTGCTTAAAGTAATTACATATTACATGAATGCAAGTATAACTATGCATGTTCGCATGAAAACGACACTAGAGAGAGAGTATTGCTAGAGACAATAAGTGAACTTAGCAAGATTTCAAGATTTCCATGTAAACTATAAACATCAAGATGGTCAAGCACGTAAACATATCGAGTCATGTCAAGTGAATTGGCTATCATATTATCAAGCAAGTAAATATCCGTTCCGGGCCACGCAAGTCATGTCATGTCAAGTCAAGTATAAGTCAAGCACGAGTCGTGAAATGTCAATCAAGCAAGTCATGCACTTCGGTGCAATGCCACATCATGATCAATAATAGCTCCCATGGGAACAAGTACTTTCGAGTGCTCCTCCCAAGACCAGATCGGGTCCTATAAGCGTAAGTATTAAGTCATGTATATTTTTGACATCCACTATAGTTATAGCCAATGTAGAGTTTCAAAGGAATAACCATTGTAGGAAATTAAGGTTGATTTCATGGAATAGAATTCAAGGATGGAACTTGAACAAGTATGACTCTTCGTTAAACATGCGGGAAATCAAGACATATCATAAAACTGGTAAATGGCGCCCATCAGGCTGCCATGATTCAGAAAATAGCGCCCATGCGAATGGTCGCTTACTCTCTGCGAACAGAATAAGTTGGATGAAATAGCGCCCAAGTTCAGGTCGCTATATCAGGAGAATAATGGCACAGGACAAGTCGTCAATTCAATCTGGCGCCGAAGTCAATGTCGCCAATTACCGATATACAGAACAATTCTCAAAGAGGCCAGAACAGCACTCTAAGAGGGCTAATGCATCATGTTTCTTTAGAGTGACGTGATAGAACACAGTGTCATGGGTTTTTAAGGTACAACCTGCTCGGCGGCATTGAGGGAATCCAAGGCTTCGCGTAGATTTACAGAGGTCTCTATGATGAAATTACCAGTCCGAAGGAAGGAATATCCCGCGGAGGGCTCAATCATCACCGAGAATTAGTGGGGTAAGCGTGAAACATCGTGAAAGCGTGGGACTACATCTACGGACTGTGAAGACCACATCGCCAAGGGGTCACGAGGTCGGAGATGCCTCGTGCCATAGGGAATGCCGGGAGATGTCCTCATCATGGTAGGTTGAGTCCGGGGACCAAAACCTTGCTGGTTGGGGTAAGTATGAGGCTGAGAGGGGATCTCACCCCGAGATATGGAAATGCCCACGACAACGAGCAAACTACGCGTCTTGGCGGGGGCGGGTATCACTCGCTCTCACTCCCACAATGGCCACTCAAGCTGGCGGGTCGGCTGGGCCGGGCACTCTTTTCCTCACCGGCGGAGCTCAGAAATGATAAGGGATGACAGGAATAACCACGAGGGATAGGGGCTCACCTAGCCAGCTTGAAGAAGTCGACCCCGACCAGAGACGAAGGCGAGTGGGGGACGTGCGATGCTCGCACATGCATCGGTGTCGCTCTACTTGAAATTAGGAAACGTACAACACTACACCTCATGCAGGAGGGTGATCGTGGGGTGGGGAAATTAATTTTACACTCAAAATTACCTCCACACAGGGAGGGGCCTTTAGTCGGCCAAGCGTGGGGCGGGGAATTGACGAGACCCGAATCTATCCATGCAGATTGGGTAGGGACAGCAGGCTGAAGAAGACAGTGCCATGAACTCCTCCAACCTATGCTAATGGCAGGACTAGTGCTGAAATGCCACTGGGAGGCCAGGGAACCCCCAGTAGGAATTTGAGGCCGTTCAGGCTCCGAACGGGGCTACTGCAACTCCGGGACCAGGGCCGATCCGGACTGCTCCTGTCTGGATCAGAATAGTAGTGATCTGTTGCAGAAGTTGCCACAGGCTTCACTGAACTCTGATGGAGAGGAGACTGGCACCGACAAGCCCTTGGATGAGCTGGCAACACACAGAAATTGACGGGACCTCTTTCTGTGGTCAGAGATGAGTGCGGTGGTCCGGGAGGCAGAGAGGGTTCCGATCTGGCTCAGGCAAGGACAACCTCCGCATGCTGGGGAAGGTGGCCGGAACGGGATGCTCTAGGATCTAAATGACACCCTTGTTGTTAGAGATGAAATAGGACTGGGGAAGGATTGCCTCGGCTGAAGATCTCAACAGCAAACTCAGAGGAGTGACTGTGGGAGCTTCTGCAACTCGTCTCTGCCTCCACCGGAGTTGATCTGGCGTAGCCTGACGAGAATGAGCCTCCTGCCCAACTCCGACCTCGGATGGGGGTGCACGACCACTTGTTGGAAAGCTGCTTCAGAGTAGGATCTCCAGATGCTGGGTTGGGCACCAAAATCTCCTCAGGGTAGGTGGGGGCAATGCTGCAACAGGATTCTAGATCTGCTACTATGTTTGATTGGGTGAACTATGAATAGGAGCAACCAACGGGGTCATCTCCACGTTTAAGTGCATGCTACTGACTGCGGCCGGGATTCTGGTGCCTTAATAATATTAGCGAGGAAGCTTCCGTTGCCACTTGGATGGGATGGATGCTCGCAGAAGACGTGAAACAAATTGCGATGTGGAATAATATACGTACAGGGGGAATCGAAGGATTTGACGCGGTGAGCAGGCAAAAGGAGGGCGTTCCCGTGCGAGGTCCTCCTCGTACTATAAATAAACCCCACCCAGCGATCGAGCTGCTCCTCGTCCTCGGCCTCTTCGTCGATCGGCAGGGTCGTGGCGCTAGCTAGGGATGGCGGCCACCTTGTTGTTGGTGATCATCACTTGGACTGCCGCTCTCCTGTCTGCCATGGGCAACGCCGGCGCCCAGGACACGGTCATTTACACCATCCGCAACAACGCCGTCACCTACTTCTACGCAGTCGACCATCAGCTGCGGCCATGGGCGGAGACGAACATGCCGAACATCACCGACTTCATCCGGGATAAGATCCTTTGCGGCCACACGAATATGCCAACGGAGATCATCCTGCAAGTTGAGGAAACGTTGCCCCCACCTAATAATATCGCCTATCGCTCTGGTAACACGATCAATATGAGTTCGGAGTACTTGTTCACCAGGTATCGAGACCCGAACGACAGGATGTCCTACTTCCGCTATCTCATGTGCCACGAGATGACCCACATGTGGCAGTTCGACGAAGGCTACACTGCCGGAAAATCACCCGCCAACGGACTCGTCGAGGGCATCGCCGACTACGCCGCCTACAAACGCGGCCACACCAGCCACGTGCGCTGCCGTCCCACCAAGCGCCTCCAGTGGTACGACGGCTACTGTCGCACGGCCTACTTCCTGCTCTACCTGGAGGGGCATGGGTACCCTGGGATCGTCTGCGATCTCAACGAGATGATGAGAACCGGGTACGACGAGAGCACCTTCCGCGCCTTACTCGGGAATCGTGCGCCGGTGGATGTCTGGGACGAGTACCTGGACAACTACGTGGATCCTCCACCGCCGCGCCTCCCCCACGGCCGGCGCCCACACAAAAACGACCACACTGCAGATGATGATGCGGTGGCGGCCACGTACTGATCGATCGATCGATCAGTACGTACGTACCCTAGCTAGCTACTACGCACGTACGTACTGTACGTTTGCATGCTGATCGATCTCCCAGGCACCTGCTTGGGGATATGCATATGCACGGCGCATCGCGCGGCGGGCTTCGTGGTCGTGACGTCGGCCATGACAATTAACGATCAATAAAAATTCATATACAACTATATATATAGACCAATTGTGTCAGAATTCCAAGATGTCTTCCCTGATGAGCTACCCGGCTTGCCCCCTGAGCGAGAGATCGAGTTGTGCCCAATTAGGGTCTATTTGATGGAATCACCCGTTTCTTGTGTTTTAGTTGTTGCATGGATCCCTTCTGGGCTGTGGAAGGCATTTTCATCGATTAGGGTTGTTTCCCCATCGTTTAGACGTGATTAGGGTGTGGAACGACCGGATCTGGCCATTCCCATGGTTTTCCCACCGCATCGTGCTAGCGGTCATTCCAGAGACCGTTTCTTGTCTCTAGCGGCCCCACGATAGACCGCTACACTCTATAGTGTGTCGGTCAGTTCTAAGTTGATTTAGGCTGGCTGCCTAAATTTAGACCACCTCTTGCCTCTGGCAGCCCTATGGTAGACAACCAAGCTCTATCGTTTCTCGATTTTAGTGTAAGTCGATTTGAGCTGGCGGCCCTAGCTCCGGCCTGTTCCATTCCTTGGCGGCTCTTCCTTGGACCGCTACAGTGTGTTTGACTGAGTCAACGTTTTAAGTCAGTTGGCCTTGGCGGACCAACCTTCGATCGCCTACTTGTTGTAGCGACCCAAGTTATGACTGCTATGGTCCATTTGTCTTAGGTCAATAGGTTAAGGCGGTTAGTGTAGCGGTTCATTCTTAGACCACGTAATCCATGTAGCGGTTCTGTTATAGACCACTGGGTGGTTTGAGTGGGTAGATCGGTTTGAGGGTGGACTGGGGTTAGCGGCCTTGGTTATGACTGCTACAGTCCCCTGGCAGCCCACTTTATGACTGCTAATGTCCCTTAGCGTGCCCGTCTATGACTACCAGAGTCTGGGGTTTCTGTATGGAGGAGCAACTCTTTTGCTGACTGCTTAGCTTACCTAGCGGGGAAGCGATCGACTGCTTATGCCCCAGAGTGTTGTTTTTGTTGTTTTGGCTTCTAATTATCTTGGCTTAGCTTTTTGGTTTTTCCATTGTCTCGTGGATGTCTCTTGACATCCTATGAGGGCTGAGACCATGTTATAAGGTAGCTAGGAGTGCCTTTGTGTTGATTTGTGTCCCGTGCTGCATCAGAGTCATTATTGGTTTCTGGTCAACCCGGTAAGATCTAGTGGTTGACACGTGACCTCGTGAGCAACTCGACTATTCTGGATAGAGCGAGACGTGGTTGTGGATGCCTTGAGGTACTATTTTACCTCAATTTGCGTGCACAAGTGCTTTGAGGGTCTTGGTGTTCCCTCATGTTCCGTGATTTGTATTATACGGAGTCAAGAGTCCTTGGTGTAGCCTGAGGGGCTGAGGACTTGTGTTTTCTCGTGTCTTTGCCTTAGCATGCCGAAGGATTCCGTCGAAAATCAGACCGAAAATCAGAAAATCATACGGGAAAAACCGCAGAACGCCTCCGGCCTCCGAAACGACCCCGGATCGCATCGATCCGAACACGAAAGATGCCCGAAAGGTAATTCCGGATACGACAGAGTTGAACGCTCCGAGAAAACAGATCCGGGACCCGAAAATAAGGATCCGAGAGGGTCCGGGATATTACAGCCCTCCCCCATTAAACAAATTTCATCCTCGAAATTTAAGAATGAAAGCACAGGAACGGGGGAAAGACTCACACAAGCAAATAAGGATATAGCTCCCTCATCTCATCCTCACGCTCCCAAGACACCTCACCACCAGAATGACGCTGCCAAACCACCTTAACCAGAGGAATAACCTTGTTCCGCAGGCGTTGCTCACGTCGATCCTCGATACGGACAGGGTACTCTAGAAGGGATAAATCTGGGGTCACCTCAGGCCAAACGGCGTCCTGTAGAATGTGGGAATCATCGGGCATGTACTTCCAAAGCATTGACACATGAAACACATCATGCACAATAGATAGCTCCGGAGGTAGCTGCAACTGATAAGCAACTTCCCCAACATGCTCGACAATGAAGAAGGGACCAATATAGCGGGGACTCAGCTTCCCATGCCTACCGAAGTGCTTCACACCCTTCATGGGAGAAACTCTCAGGAATACCTGGTCTCCCATAGCAAAGCTGAGGGGTCGCCTCCTCCGATCGGCATAACTCTTCTATCGGCTCTGCGCTGCCAATATTTTCTGTCGAATGAAATGCACCACCTCAACACACTGATGCACCAAGTCCGGTCCTGTCAGGACATGCTCGCCCACCTCGAACCAATCAACCGGGGTCCAACAAGGTCACCCATACAACGCCTCATACGGAGCCATACCAATGCTCGAATGATAATTGTTGTTGTAGGCAAACTCCACTAACGGTAAATGGTGGGTCCAACTCCCTTGCCACTCTAAGCAACACGATATCAACATGTCCTCCAAAGTCTAGATGGTCCTCTCAGACTGACCGTCCGACTGAGGATGATAGGTCGAGCTGAATGCCAACTTGGTGCCTAGAGCTCACTGGAAACTCCTCCAGAATCCCGATGTGAAGTGCAGATCATGATCAGACACAATGGAGATGGGGACTCCATGCAACGGAACGATCCGCTCCACACGGGCCAATCTCTGCACGCTCCAACTGACTTTGATCGGCAACAACCACGCTATCTTCATCAGTTGATCCACCAGTAACCAAATACTATCATGCCCACTAGACGTCCTTGGTAACCCAACCACAAAATCAGGGGTCACGTGGTCGGATCACGGGGATGGGGGCAATTCACTACATGCACTACCCTCGCGCAGGAGGGGGGAACGAGGGGAGGGGAGACCAAGCAACGACCGTACGCCTCGCTCCGACGTCCACTCGAGGTGATGCAAATGCCTGGATGAAGCTTGAGAGATGCCGAAGGATGCCTGCAAGTCTGACATTGAACCGATGTCGTTGGAAGGTGGAGGGGGTCGCAGCTGTTAGCCTGCGCAGTTCTACCTCACAGGACTGGATGGCACGGTTGTGGTGTGTCAATAGGTACGCTAGCTGTCGAACTCCAAAAGCAACGGGACCAGCTCATGGGCGTAGCAGACATGGTGTACTACAAACCCTCAAAAGTTGGCGGCCATCAGATCTTCTCACAGGTCGTGGTCGCCCAGACGGTCGGCATCTGGTTCCTGGGCAAACAGCAGGACATGCCCACAACGGCCCTAGTGGAGTTTTCAGTGCCGACACCAGAATGGGACAAAACCACCTGGGCTGGTTCTGCGTCGCTGTGGGCTACAACTTTGGTGAAGACACCTCGTGCCGAAAATGAGCAGAGGGAGGCGTGCCAATGCTATCGAGTCTACTGCAGGTTCTAGGCGGACTAGGTTGTCCCAGTCAGGCACTGTTGTGGGAGAATGGACGCCGGGCTGTGCTGTCGACGAAAGTAGATGGGACCACCTCAGGGTCGAGGGTGAATCAAGGGGGAAGACATCTCATGAACGGGGCTTTGGCCAATCCACACAGGGGAGGTCGGTGTCGGTGTTGCCAAGTGGTGCTCAGAAACAGGCATGGTCCGGGCGTAGTTTCACCGAAATGCCTATAGCGGTGGATTCGGTTGATGAAACGGGCCGAAACTACCTCTGCTGCGAAGAGGACTCAGAGTAGAACGATCCCATAGAAGGGGGCTCGGGCTGATTCGTGCAGTAGGTGGAGGTGTGGACGCTGCAAGCTCTGTTAATAGTTCTGCTACAAGTCTGGGCACAGCAGAACAAGGAGATCTTCAACGTCGACGACGGAGATGATGCCGAGGGAGGCCGGGGCCACCGTGGACGTACCTAGAAGGGGGTGGGGCATGGGTTGTAGAGTGGAGAGGGAGGCAGGGGAGTGGGGTGCTGGTGAGGGCGGCTAGGGTAGGTGTGGGGGTGGGGCGCGCTGGTTATGGGAAAGGAGATGGGAGGGACGGCCAATGTGGAGGGGGGTACATTGTGTCTGGTTAATTTTCTTCTATTAGGGTAAAGGTGGAGGGATTGTAGGAGATTTTTATTTCTACGAGAGATTTTAGGGAAGATATGGCGAGATGGGATTTGGATAGTAGGAGGATTAGGGAAGGGATATCAAAGCAATCATGCATACTTATGTGGTGACTCATGATGTTGCTAACATCAAAACATACATCACACCATCATCAAAGCACAAGGGGCACAACATAGGCCGCTAGACCCAGTCAACCCTCGAACCGACTTAACCAGTCAAACCACCAAAAATGGTCTATTATAGAACCATTTCACGAGCCTAGTGGTCTATAAATGGGCCACTAAGGATACCAATGCGAACCAACTTAAAACATTGACCGAAGTCAAATGGAACTTAGCGGTCTACTAATGGGCCGCTAAAGACTACAAACGGTTATAGCTAGACCGCTAGCCCGAACCGACCTAAAACCATTGACTAAAGTCAAATGATGCTTAGAGGTCGACTATCGAGCCGCTAAAGCTAGCCTCACGGTCTATCGTACGATCGCTTACAGAAACTAACATTTCACATAAGTCTAGCGGTCTAACAATGGACCGCTCGAAGAGCTTAACGGTCCTACAATGGACCGCGAGCCAAGAGAAACAGTCTATCGCAAGACTGTGAAGACCCGAACCGACATAAGAGAAACGGTCCCATACTGGACTACTTGAGGACACAAATAGTCTCTAGAAGGACCGCTAAGGCGTTACGGCGGGAAAAATAGGAGATCGACCGGAACTCGGCCTTTCCATGCCCCGTTCACCCTAAAACGATGGGAAAATAATCCTAATGACAAAATTAACCTTCCACAGTCCGGAAGGGATCAAATCGACGTTTAAATGACAAGAAATGGGTGATTCCACCAAATCGACCCTAATTGAGTCACATGGGTTCCTGGGCTCCTACCAGTCCCAAATGACAACCAATCGTGATAAAATTGGTAGAAATGGAACGCTAACATGCCAGGGGTTCCAATGATACTAATTTGGCAGGGAACCATCACCGAGAAAGGTGAACCCATCTCACACCCCCGGAAGTATGATTTTACCCAAACGAAGCAAAACCTACTCATACTCACACCGTTCAACTCCAAATCGCGAGAGAACACAGAAGAGAAGCAGGTGATACATCTCCCTACCTCTACCAAAGTTCTCGCACGTCGAAGCGACTAAACTAAACTAAAAATGTCACACGAATGAAACCACGTCGGCTTTGAATCCACCGAGGGATCGCGCCAACGTCACGCTCCATCCTCCACGTCAGCACGCTCCACGATCACTCCACGACGTTCCTGCTTCGCCCATCTCACCACGGCCGTGCGCCCTGCGGAGAGAGGATAAGAGAGGAGAGAGAACGAGTGGGAGAGAGTGAACGTGAGAATGAGAGAGAGGAGAGTGGGTTAAAAAGGAAAAGGAAATTAGGAATTTCTTAATTAGTCCGGATCCTTTTATCCGACCCATTACCATAATCCTGGCCCAAGTTCACAACCCCTTGCTCAAGTTAGCCCGCATTACTCTCGATCTCTCCCTATCCCGGAGATGATTGCTCAAGCCCAATGTTAGCTTGATGAGCTTCAACGCTGAATTGATCCCAAACCTTCTTTAAGTGTCCCATTCACATTCTAAAATCTTCGGCTTCTACCTCCTTTGCAGATTCCCACTTATCGCCGTTATGGTGGAACCGATTACCCCTTTGTGCACTTGAAGGAATTTATTTATAAGTCGGCCCAGTTTAAGCATGACCAACGCTTGATGGCCTATCTATTTGGTCTGTCTTTAG